>JAXRJS010000076.1:522500-555000 GCA_037127375.1 Dione juno
ATTTAAAAAAAAAACACAGAAAACTTTAGCTTTGTCATTTTCATAGTCAATTTTTGTTTATAATGTAGCTTTATTATGGTTTGGTTATGTCTCCAAAGTTTCTTACCACTAATATCAAAGGAATTTTTCAACGCTATACCAGACATCTTTTAAATAATTAAATTCTCTCATATTAACTTATATTATACTAGCTTTCACACGTGACTTTGTCCACGTAGTCGAAAAATAAATAATTTAGAGTTTTATATGACACAAAACACATTCCACATATATTTGTTTCCGTCTTAATTTTTGGAATTCGGACTCTCATTTCTGAGATAAGCGCTTTCAACGAAATAAATTATTTGGCTCTATAATATTAATATAGATTTAATCATAGTATTGATAGTTTTAAGTAACTATCTCTTGTAACGTTGGAGATAAGCACCTTAGAAAACACAGTGTTGAAGATACTGGAAGGTCACGTCAAAGGCATGAGGACCTCGGAGGGCATGTATGAAGAGGTTAATGAACGAAGCGAAAGAGGTGTGCAGAGATCTAAGCGTTTGGTCTTCCGTTCTCCCTGGCTACTCCGCTAGGTACAAAGCGAGAAACTAAAAAAAGCCTTCGCTCTGTAGTGTACTCTACCTACTCTGCATATGAAAAAACGCTTAAAGCCATTGGTATATAGAAGCGATAGCTATACCTAGATGTATCAATAATATAAAAATTCGTATAGAGTGTAGACTATCGGAAACAATGCCGCAGGGATTATTCCAACCCCACATGCTTAATATTCATGCCGACGATACTTGCTTGACTTACAGATTGTTGCCTCCAATATATTTCAACTTGTTCGTGTTACTTAAAATATGCGATTTTGTATTGTAACATTTTTTTGGGTTCAGAAGTCACAGAGCTAGAAGTTATAAGTAATATGCGACTAGGGTTCTGTTTATTAATATACTAACTTTATTAATAAATTTATGTCTCCAAAACCGTTAAGCGTTGATGGGGGATCCCCCGAGACTCTTGGAATAAATTATTTTCAAGTTCCTCCTCAAAATGCAATATCGCGAATTCAGGCTGAAAGTAGAAGACGTCAGTACATAGCATTTAGATATAGTGTGCGGCTTGAAATAATGTAAATGAATGTAAATACATAAAGGTTATAATCACAAAACAATTTACGTGGCAAGAGTTAAAGCTGGACTTCTCAGAGTCCATTTAGGGCTGAATATATGTATGCTATACGTTCTTATCCAGCTATCTACTATGAATTCAATTTTGGTACTTGTACAGTTGTTTTATTTACTTTAAGTGCTTAAATTAAATGTTTAATTTGTTGGATTTCATCTATACCTAATACAGCCATTTTCAAGATCGAAAAGTACTCGAAATGTCTTAATGAGACGCAAAGATAAAAGTATAAATATGATATTAACAAAGTTGTGTAGTAATTTTACCTACGTTGTCTGTTTATCACTTATATATAGAAATGGAAGAGCTTATTATAAATAAATAGATAAGGATTAAATAATTAACGTAATAATATTTATAATTTAATTGATTATTTTAAGTTGAATATATTAAAATATACTATATATGTACATATTATAATCAACTAAGATTAAAAAATAATTAAAAAAAATAAATGAAAAGCAGAGTGTCATAACACTAGCTAGTTGACGTAACTAGCGAAAAGCTAAAATTAACGAAAATACTTTTATTGTAACTTAAATCATACTTAAATTAGTACAACAATTTCAACTTACCTTCCACAAGCCTCTTTAGCTCAGTGGTAGAGCACTGGTCTCGTAAACCAGGGGTCGTGAGTTCAAACCTCACAGGAGGCATATGATTTTATATTCTTATTTTTTTTTTTTGCACTCCATTTATATTATATTTTTATTAATTTTGAAGCTTGTACACAATATTTTAATTTTTATTATCCCGTTTCTTACTTGGACCGGCTAAAATAAGGCGATAAATGTGAAAATAATAAAATGGTTGGTTGGTTTCGATATTTACTTGGTGAAATTAATCATTTTCATTTCCGTTTACTGACAAGACAAAATGCGGCGTTGAGTTCCGCCAGTCAATATGAGATCGTTCTTGCTATCTACTTAAAGCTTGGATTTAATAAAATGTATCAATTCTCATAATTAGGGTACTGTTAGCTTTTTTATTATGTAGTTACTTTGTACATTTAATCAACTTCTTTATTATTTTATCATATTTTTAAAATAATAAAATTATATTTGTTACAGATCACTAATACAGAAACATCAGAATCAGTGAAAAATCCCAAATCTCCTGAGAAAACACGTCAAATGTCATCAATAAACATGAAGTTTTGGCTATACATCGTCTGCGCGTTCAGCTTTGGTCTATGCAATGCGAATTACTGTAGAGATGCAAATTTATGCTGTCCCGGACGAGATAGCTCCTGTGTGGTGCAGAAAGCTCACCAAAACGCGATAATAGAGGACTTAACGGATAAACCGTGCTATTGTGACCATGCTTGCCTGAAATTGGGCGACTGCTGTCCGGATTTCAGGGAGACGTGTGGAGGTTAGTATGGATTTAGTTAAATTTAACTAGGCATTTTTTGTTTTATAAGGCTGTATTTCAATAGACGTTGTTATAACTTAAAATCTTATTTATATATAAGTTTATCCATTTGTTTAGAGGTAAAATAAAAGAAAAAACGAAGTATATGTTATTTAAAAAATATCTTAATATATTATTTACGTCAGTCAGAGTGACTTAGTTTTGTCAGAGTGACTTAGACTTATTCGAGTTTTATTAATATATTTTATATTAATAAAATTCGAATAAGTCATCTTATAAAAAAGAATACAAGTATAATTACTAAGAAATTTTTAACGATATAAATTATTTTGTAGGCTATTCCTACCTTTCACGACAGGCGTGTTATTAAATAATTTTGCGGAACGTAATCGCTGGATTATGACGGGTGTACCTCAGGGAGCCCCGTGACCCTTAATTTAATATTACATCTGTACCTGGAGTATGAAAAATGTAATATTTTATTAAATATTAATATTTCTTATCTGCTAATGCTGCATATTAAAAACTAATGACCTACATCCTGTAATGGGAAGTCATTGCTTTATTTAACCTTTTTTCTTCACGCCATCATGATACTGTGATCAGTGTTTGACTCTCAACGGCAGGATTGTAGGTTTGATTCTCACTAGAGGGATTTTTTTTACTTTTACGCTCTATAAAGTTGAATTGTGCCAGGCTATACACTATGTGCCAAATTTCATTTGAATAGGATACATAAAATTAAATAACCAAAAAAATTCTTATACATTACAAAATTAGACACTGAAAGCTTTATAGTAGGAAAAATATATTTGTATCATATTCTATATACGCTTATCAAGAAAAACTTTAGCTCAGGTCTTGCTGTTCACTATAAAATATTAAAAAAAAATCAGCACAAATTCTTAAACTTCACAGTATCACGTCATATATCAGAGAAAATTGTTATACCGAAGAAATTTTGTCCTTACAACGTATTATATGAGAGCACGTAAAATTAAATCAAATTTTATACGTACGTACATGTGTCGTAAAAATTCACATACCGCGATATAAAAACGGCTAATCCGCACATAATGTTCAGCTCGTTCCTCCACATTGTTTCCCTTACGATGGTATTATGATTATATATGTTCTGTTTGATTTCGTATTTGGTTATATATATATATATATATATATATATACATATATATATATATATATATATATATATATATATATATATATATATATATATATATATATATATATACATATATATATATATATACATATGTGTATATATATTCATGTGTATATGTATGTGTATATATATCAGACCAGTTCCATGAATGAGACAAAATTGAAAATGTCGCAAAATAATTATAAGGCTTAAAATTTTTTTTAAGAAATCTCACCGTTAAAAAAAAAATTAATAATTTAAACACCGAGGATCGTCGCAGAGGCACAGCGTCTGCCTGTGAACACGACGGTTTGTGAGTTCGATAGTCCCATTGGGGGAGAAAGAAATATATTATCAACACGCCATGCCTCGAAAGGCGCAAAGCGGGGAACGGAATGTCTTAACACTGGGCCCTTGAGCCTATGGTTCCCTCTGCATACCTATGTGCGGGATACAGCGTGAATGTAAAAAAAACTGGTTAAAACATTTTCAAAGATGATTTATATCCGTTCAAATACCTTGTAATGGGAGACGTTGCGAATATGCAAAGTAGAACGGCTACTTTAACTTTGCAAGCTCGCGTAATTTTTAATAAGATCATTTCCTAAGAACAAGTACGAAATTATAACGAGAATAATGGTATTATCTCGTTTTAAATGCCTTTGTTTTGTCTATTCATTCGGTTTTCTTGCAAAATACAATAGGGCTAAATAAATCGTTGAGACTTGGGTAGATACTGTGGAATGAATTATTATTATTACAACGTTAAGTTCCACCACCCAAAATGCAATGTGTCAAATTCTGACCGAGAGCGGAGAACGGAGTGCCTTAACACTAGATTCTGCTACGTGCTAGATATAGAGTGCCAAGTGACAAGTCACTAACAGTTTAATTTTATTATCTGTATTTAATGTCGCCAGCTTGTTTATTTTATTTAACGTTTTTTGTATGTGTATTTAATATATAAAATATAAATACTATTTCTAATTTGTAGCTACTCGTTCAAAATATTCATAGGTTAGAAATGTCTATAGCTAGTTCACGTTAAGCCATTAAAGCGTCAATCTATTGTCAATCGGATATTGAAATTTAATTATAAGGTGATTCTCGTTTAGCAAGAGTCGACTTCGGAATGACCTGTTTTTGTCAAGTACATTTAGAAATATTACTTTTTTTTAATATTTGTATGTATTATTATATATATTTATATAAGTTTGTTTGGTTGAACGCGCTAATCTCAGGAACTAATGGCTCGAATTGGAAAATTCTATTTGCATGGGATACTATTATATTTTATTCACATCATCACATCACATCAGGCTATAGCAGTCTACTGCTGGACGTCTTCCCCCAGGGTAGGTCATAAGGCACGATCTCTTGTTTGCGCCATCCAGCCATCCATCCATCCAGTCCATCTGGCCGGAGGACGTCCGACGTTACGCTTGCCGAGACGTGGTACCCATTCAAGAACTCGTTTGGTCCATCGTCAATCGCTTCTACGACAGATGTGATATTTTCAAATTAAATGTAACCTACAATTCAATCTCGTAGATTGTGGCTAACCTACTCTACCTACTGACGTTGTTTCATGCGTGAGAAGAAAAAATTGGGCTTTTTTCTATTGACCACGCGCGCGAAGCCGCAATTACAAGCAACTAGCTAATATGTAACATATAATAGATAATATATAATTAATCAGAAAAAGTCCTTCTTGTAATTGTAGTGCGAAAATTTCCGTTCAGGAGATTATTTGAATTAAAATTAATAGATTAGTATAGATAGTTAGAACGTGGAATGATGTTGATAGTGTGTTGGCTCGCAGACTTTTTTACAAATGGCGGTAAAAATCCCAAGTGAGAGTTAAAAAATAAATTTCGTGCGTACAAAGTACACATGTCAGAAAATATGCTTCTTTGGCAAATTAATTTCATAATCTCGTTCATATTTATAATAATCTTTATCTTTAGAAACCTAGAGGGAGGGTACAGGAAGATTTGTTAGGTATTAAATAAATTTAATTGTTATTAAAATAATAAATGAAAATTAATACAAATTATAAATATTGTTAATATTCTTAAAAAATTGTAAATGAACTTAAAAAATTGTAATAACAAAAAACTAAACCAAAATTTAACTCACTGCTTGCACACTGTATACATACTAATGATAATGTAACTAAATAAAATACAAAAGGTAACCCGATAGGTATCGTGTTTAATGAACACTTAGCTACAATATTGGGTTTCATCTGTACAAATGTTACCCTCATGCGCGCAAAGAGGTTTAACTTCGACAAACTATTTTGTTGCCATACGCACTTTGCCCTTAGCTATATAAAACTATTAAGTATTAACTTTTCACTATAGAATTTACTATCCAAATCCTTTCTAATATAACATCCTTTGTAACTTCTTTTGAATGCTTACGTGCTGAGCCATTTCTTAACTAATCCCGACCAATTTTGCCGCTACCTTCATATTTTTTAATGTTGCCAACGTTGAAATCATATGAATACTACTTAAATAATGCTTAAATTGAAGATATACATTAAAAAAGAGATATGATTTAGTACATTCAATTAGCATATATTTCAAAATACAAAGTATTGTAACAGATTAGATATATCTGGACATGGCGATGGAAACGGTGTAAAACACCGCACCGTAAAAAACGGTACGTTGTTGATAAATTTTTTTTATAAAGAATGCATTTTTGTTCTTAAAATTTTTTCCTGTTTTGATGATATACAAGTTATTTTCAATATACGATACAGAATTGTATACTAGTTAATAGGCACTGTTGTGCGAAAAATGATTTTCGCTTCGTCCACCCGCGTTTTCACATGCAACCGGAAATTGTAGAAAATTGTTTGACAGGTTTATATTTAATAAAAATAAAATTATATTAATATTATATAGAGCCCAATTTTCAGAGTTCAATTCTCATTTTGGAGAAAAAATTGTTTTAATATTTTTTGTTCTGCATCAAGACAAAGAACGAGTTTCATAAGGCGGAATTCTATATGCCATGTCCACTCTATTATATACGGTATAGTAATTGCTTTCTTTTTACGCAGATAAATAAAATATAATGCCGTCGTGGCGTAGTGGATCTCTGACTGTTAGCGCTATGGTTGCGGGTTCGATATTCATTTGAACAAGTTAGGTTCCGGTAGATAATGCTCGACGTTGAGTTTCGCCATTCAATATACAATAGCTTTAAACACGAGGAGAGTGTGAAGAACGGAGTTTTGGACTAAGTTCTCTACTTTCCCTCTGGAAAAAGCCAAATGGACGGTTTCTATAATACATAAAGGTACATAAACTACAAATGTATATGAATATAACAAATATAATATATAAATAAATGTTGAAGTAATTACAAATGGGGTATAACTCCCGCATCAAAGATGAATTTTAATTATTCTAGGGAAATGGATCGTTAGCGAAGTTTTAATAAGTTCATTATGTGCGAAGACATGCCTAGACTCGAGCGTGACTCATTGTTTGTTTAAGTAATAAAGATAAAATGTCTTTACCGTTATTTACCGCTATAGAAATGTTAACAGGTTTTTTTTTAACAATTTTAATCAAAAAACCCAATCCAATTTTAATAATATGAAATCCAATTTTATTATCCAATTTTAATAGTTTTGCTTTTGTTTAGTGGCCGAACTCAATGGCGCTTTTTTTTTACTAACGCGAAGAATTAAAAATTATTGAATAATTCGATCCCCCGAGTTGAAATCGTACCTGCAACCATTGCGTTCACAGTCACACACTGTGCAATTGCGCAATTATAGCCAACACATTTATCTGGGCTAATTGTGCACTAAATTAATTTGTATTAACATATTATAAAACTCATATAAAGCTCATTAGTATTTCCGTGTACGCATCCCTTATGCGTTATGCGTACTGGAAAGCATATTACAAGTTATTTTTATTTTTTGCTTTGCTCAATTATATATTTTTTTAGCTTCACGCGCTATCCCGCAAAAAGCAGAATAGGCACAAGAGGACACTTCATTCTCAGTTTTTGAACGAGTGGCGGAAATCATATATATTACCAGAGCAGGGAAATTCATTCACCTCTGAGTGGAGATCGAACTCATTGCTAGTATCTTTAGTTTTCATAGGGTACGCATAACTACCTAAATTAAATGCTTCATTTTTTTTTCTGAAGGACTTCATGCAGTCGACCGCAAATAATCTTGACAGCGACACCGGGCACTTGAAGTGGGAATATATGTCCTTTTTAATTATTTTAATTAATAATTAAATTAATAATAATAATTAATAATATTGTCACTATAAGGAAAAAAAAGTGTGTTTTCTCTTTAGCCAATATAAAAAATAACAGTCGATCATAAAGTTTCTATACAAAGATTGTAGTAAATATAAATAAAATTAATTAGAAGATATAATATCATCATATATATATATATATATATATATATATATATATATATATATATATATATATATATATATATATATATATATATATATATATATATATATATATATGTCTTCTTCTTCTTCCACTTTGCATTATCCCGGCCTATTGCCAGGGTCTGCTTTCCTACTTAGTCTACTCCACTTTGCACGGTCTTGAGCATCCTCAGTGGTTAGTCCATTGGCTCTCATGTCGTGCGTCACGACGTCCAGCCATCGCTTCCTTGGGCGTCCGGGGGGTCTTACTCCAGGGACAGACATATCAAGGCATTTTCTTCCGACGTAGTTCTTAGGCCGGCGCAAAACGTGGCCATACCATCTCAGACGACGCTCTTGGAGCTTATCCGCTACGTCACGGACCCCAAGACTACCTCGAATGAATGTGTTGCGTATGCGGTCAGCCCGAGTAACGCCACACATCCACCTCAGCATCTTCATCTCCGTTACGTGAAGCTCCTGAGTGTGCCGAGATAATGCTGGCCAACATTCGCTGCCGTATAGAAGAACTGGTCGGATCATGCTCTTGTATATCAGCCCCTTGAGTTTGGGCGGTATTCTGCGATCGCAGACCACACCAGTGACCTCCCGCCATTTGGCCCAAGCATCGCTAACCCGGGCGTGGACATCGTAGTCGATGCCTCCGGACTCGTGCATAATGGATCCAAGGTATCTGAACTTCTCCGACTTAACGACTGGCTCAGGCCCGATGTGGATGGTGCTCGAGTCTGGGTTCCCGCAAGCCATGAACTCGGTCTTTGACACATTCAGTTTAAGACCACCGTTCTCAAGCGCACCCTTCCAGGCATTCACTTTACGCTCCAGCATCAGTCGGTTCTCGTCAATGAGTACTATGTCATCGGCATACATCATCAGCCATGGAGGCTGGTCCTGGATGTGAGCCGTGACAGTATCTAGCACTACATTAAACAAAAGTGGACTGAGAGCTGAGCCTTGGTGAACCCCTACTGTAATTGGGAAGGGTTTGGTATCGCCAACAGCGGTCCTAACTGTAGAAACAGAGTCGTTGTACATGTCTCTGATAATAGCAACATAGGATTCAGGGATCCCTTTGGATCGCAGTGCCCACCAGATACACTGACGTGGCACACAGTCAAAGGCCTTCTGCAGGTCTAAGAATGCCACATGCAGAGCTCTCCTCTTTTCCCTGTGTGCCTCCATCAAAATTCTGAGGGCAAAAATGGCGTCCGTAGTGCCTGATCCTGGCTGAAATCCATATTGACACTCAGAGACAGTACACTCTCGGCGGAGCCTGAGCGCAATCACGCGCTCGAAGAGCTTCATGGTGTGACTCATAATCTTAATGCCCCTATAACTACCGCAATCCGCAATATATATATATATATATATATATATATATATATATATATATATATATATATATATATATATATATATATATATATATATATATATATATATATATATATATATATATATATATATATATATATATATATATAAGTATGAACATATCAGGCTGAAATTGCAATGAATTTGAAACGAAATTGGGCTACTTTGGTAAATTGAGTACCAATCGGTGGGGCTTTATCCCGATTTTTTAACCGATTTTATCACCTATATTTGACACTTGTCGTTAGCTTTGGAGAGTCAATTCTTTGAATAAACTGCTCAAGAATGTTTTGTATATTTTGCACAAACAGTTGGTCCGAACCATTTTAACTTTATAATTGTTTTTCTTATGATCAATTTTAATTATATTACTAATGGAGAAGAAAAAAGAAAACAGGAAAAGAACAAATAATATTAATATCGAAGAAGAAGAAGAATAAAGCGCAGAATCGAGTTTCTGAACGCCTAGTGTCTCTAAAATATTGTATTTTATTTCGGTCTCTAATAAAAATCGCGCTGTATTAACCGGATCAGCCTACAAAGAATGTTTGATATACGAGAGGATTCTTGGGCCAGTTATTTATTGATGTAATAAATATTTTGAACGTATACACTCTTTAGAAACCAAATGGAATGTTTTTGGGAAGAAAATTGCAAACTCTTTTAGATATAATTTTTTTTATTGATCTATAAATTAATATTTGCTTTTTATTGATTATCTTGAGCCTAGCGTGGTGCAGTGGGACAGCGTCTGAATGTTAACATAATGGGTGTGGGATCGATTCCTAATCGTGGGAATTATTTATTTTCATAAGACTGACTTAGGCAACGCGCATTTAAGTTCCGTGTCTTGTTTTGAAACTGGAAAAGCAAAGATATCTTAATACTAGGTTGTCTGTGGTAAAAAAATATTTATATATGTAGATTCAATTTATGTTAAAAATAGTAATAGTAATAGTTTTATCAAAAAGTAGACATCTTTGGCTATATTATGTTTCAATACATATATTTTATTCAAGAAAACGTTTTCGTAACAAAATAATTTTGTAACATCCCCCCAAGAAATATTATTAGATGATAAAAAAGATATGGTTATGTTATTTGTTTTTTTTTTATTTTGTTTGAGGGTTACTAAAAAAATTCTTTTCAATGGTCTGATGAGTATTTATGTCTGATGAGTAGAGTTTTTTCTTCCATATATGTGATAATAAAATTGCATTTTGCTACGATCTTTACTTAGTTTGTATGAAATAATGACAATTTTATAAATAAACAAGCTCACCTCCAATATTTTGTAAATATCAAAATAATGTTTTATTTAGAAAAAGGTTTTAGAAATATATTCTAAACACCCAACCCCATTCTCATTTTTTTGCCCAAAATCGGGATATTAGTATACAGAGTATGTAAATGTAAATAACTAATTCGTCCGACCAGTGAACTGAGAACCATGGTCACCAGATATTGTTCTACTGCGCCACTATGGCCTATGACAGTCATTATTTCTAACAAAAATATATATTTTATTGTAACACGACAGACCTGATCCTGGTACGTTTTCCCCACAACCTTTTGTACATTAAATATTAAAATGTAATTTTACGCTGCAACTGTTATCAGCTCTCAATTTGACGAAAGTTTTTATATTTAATGATTTCCGTCAGGTGGTATGATGGTATGGGTTGCGGGCTCAATTCTGGGGACAATTCTCAGGACAATTTTTTAAGTGTCCAGTACTTTAAAAGGAAAAAAAAAGAAATCCTTATAGGATCACTTTGTTGTCTCTCTGTCCATCTGTTAGGATCATCATAGAAAAAAAAACTATTACAAAGTTTTATTTGTAGTTAATTTCGTACAAAATGAATTCAAAAAATTTTGTAAGTTATACTTTCCGCTGACCAACAATCGTGATATTGGTACGAAAGCCTCAGTGAGCGAGTACTACTCGCTTTATCTCTCATATAGTAACGTAAGCGGAACCTAGTGTCAAGACACTCCGTTCTCCGCCGTCCTTATTGACGTCGAGATATGGACGACGCGCTGGAACGAATCGCATACGTTATGAATATTTTAAATATACGACGTCTGCGATAATCTGCTATTTTTACAGATGCATTTATGTTTTTTTACGTAAGAAAAAAAAATAAGTCATTGAATATGGAGAAGGGCAATTACTAATCCAAATATGCTTAAGAAGTCTGGCAAAAAGAGCTTCAACTACAAGACGTCTACGTACGCTTGAAGACGAAAAAAACACTAAAACCAAGGATTTTATGGAAAAAAAAAACAAGAAATCTGGGTAATGTTTCCAGCCCGCCATTAAAGGAAAGGCTTTGTCTGAAGCAATCACAAGGGGTCTTTAGAACAGCCCCGTTATGTAATAGGCCACTCTCATTAGATGCTATAGACGTATGACTTTTCTACTTATAATCACAAATGTTTTATGTGATTCAAAAGGTGTTTAAAGCTTGAATTGCTTGTTGAGTTTGGGGCTATTAAATAAAATGAAGCCAAGTACGAATTCAGGCCATCTTGGCGAAGTGGGAGACTGTCTGGCTGTTATAGTGTTGTTTCTGGGTTCGTGCCCCACTCGAGGGTGTCAAAAATATTGATTATTCCCACCCAGCATATCTCTGCCTACTCTGCTTTATATGGGATCTAATGTAAAATAAATTACTAATCCAGTTCATTACTAATTGGTTTTTGATCAAATTTTCTGTTATATTAGATATTTTGAACTTATTTCATAAAATTCGACCTATTATTTTTTTTACAATAAACATCATTTATAAACTATAACCCCTTTTGCCCTTAAATATAAAAATAAGTGATAACATTTAAATTCGTAATTTAAAGTATATATTAAAAAAAAACTATTATTTTGCATCTAGGTTTGTAGTTTAAGTCTGGCTTTGTCTTAAAGAAATCGCAAGCTCTTACAGGCTTTCAGTGCGACCTCGATACGTAATAGGCCGGTCTCATTAGACGCCAAGTCTATGAAGTATTCATACACACAAACATATATTTATAAGTCTGCGGTAATATTTTTAGATATTGTTTGGGTTCCGTACTTCAAGAAACGTAAACGTAAGAAACGTAGTGACTGCTTGGCGAAAACGATAGATCGTGCCTTATGGCGTACCCTGGGGGATGCCTACGTCCAGCAGTGGACAGTTTATAGGCTGATAATGTAATGTAATTAGAGAGAAAAACATTAGACTTTACATTAATTTGATATTATAAACACGTATTTTATACGAAGCTTTTACTGTGAGTCATTGGAGTTTCTATACAAATTCGCTAAAAAAGTTTAGAAGCTAATATGACATAGAAGTCTAAGTAAAAATTAGTTTACTAAATCACCTTATGGAGTCTACAAAAGTGGCGACAATAACGAAAGGCATAAGCTTAAAATCTTCTACTTTAAGTTTTTTATATGAAATCTCATTATAAAAGTGAAGAGCCACACGTCCACGGTCCAATCCTCAGACAACTTAGACGAATTATTATACTTAAATTAATATGAAAAATAGCTGAAAATGAGCGATAACTAACTGGAAAACGAAGTGTCTTAACACTAGATTCTCTTCTGCCTAATGACTGTGAGTGGGAGAAAACCAAAACCAATGTAAATATATGCTATAATGTCTTTTATGTATTTAAGTAAGAATTAAGTAATTATTATTTATGACGAATTTTTATTATATATTTTTTTAAACTTCGTCCTTTATTTGTACCTTAATTAAGTTTCACATCAATAAGTCGCTGAAGGAAATAGTTTCAGATGCTTTAAAGCGTAAGTTCACGATTCAGAAAGCAATGCCGTATCGCTCGAAACTTTCTAACTGAAGCTCCAATAAAACGAGTCTGTGAAATTTCGAACGGTACAATTGAATTGATTCATCGATGTCGGGTGTATTTTGATTTTTGTATAAGAACTTTTAGTTTTAATTCAGCTCTTCGGAAATAAGATAGCTTTATATCTTTATTTTCTTATTTTTTATCTATATTTCAATGCTAAAATAGTAAAGCTGAACACATGTGGAAAGATAGCCAGTATCGTTGTAGCCAGTATGTAACCCGTTATGGTATATAGCTGCACTTATTATATCCACATATATATATATATATATACATATATATATATATATATATATATATATATATATATATATATATATATATATATATATATATATATATATATATATATATATATATATATATATATATACATATATATATATATATAAAACGAAAAGAACGTATAACAGAAAGTCCCATATTGGTGTAAGGGAAATATTTTATATCTGCAATAATTGCCGTAACAGCTATTGAAAAGTGGCACAATAAGTGAAGACTCTTGCCGATTTGATTTTTTTAATCATGTTTTTTTTTGATAATTTGAGGAATCGGAATAAAAAGACTCTATTATAGTGAAATGGGTAGCTCCAAGTAGACACGATGAGGTTCTATTCATTATTCATTCTTTAAATTTTAAACTGATTCTATTTTTTACCTTAAGTGATAAGACAAAGTGTGGCGTTCAGCTTCGCAAGTTTTCGTAGCCATAAAATGTCTTTAAAATATAAAATGGCGAACGTAATGACCGATCACTATATCATATATTCCTATTCCTTTATTCCTATGTATGAGTGTGTGTTGACACGTGGGCAATAAATAAATGTAGAAGTATTTTTTAAAGAATTTATGTATTATCCTTGTTGGTGGAGAGGTCTGCATATACTCAAATAAATTGTGATCAAAATTTACTAAAGTTTAAGCCCAAATCTTTACTCAGCTTTGATCAAAGCTTCCTTTTGATCATCTGCAAATTTTCCTTTTCTAAATTACAAAAGGCTTGTAATGAATTTTATGCTATGTTTAAATTTGTTTCTCAAAAATACAGTACAGTCACTACATGAGAACATAGTCTAAAGTTTGTTAATAATTACGATCTAACAGTCTTTATACTGGCGCAATATTTAAACGTAGGCCTGTGTAACGATTTCACTAAACACTAAAATAAAGTACAAACTTATGGAATATATATTATAGGTAAGTGTGTAGGATGTTTTCTTTGGCTATAAAGTTGTAGTTACAATGGAGTTATTTTAATATTTTTATAGTTGGTGCTTATATTATATATATTATATTGGCTTAGTGTGAGTCAAGACTCGCGCAGCGACGGTTCCGTAGCAAATTCATGATTGTACGTTAATGGGAAATAGAACATATATAAAATAACAAGCTTAATGTTTTTATTCCGTATAAAATTAACAAAAAACTAAAATTTACTAAAAAAATAACTAGAAACCATCTGTTTTAACTGTCATATACTATTGCAATTTTCGGAATTCTCTCTTTCATTATATGTACTGTAACTTCTCTCTTATTGCCAAATTTTATAATTCTAGGTCGACGGGAATACTATATAGTACTTGATTAAGCTGAGAATTTCATACAATACACGGCAATAATTTAGTATAAAATCTCGCATTTTTTGACCACGGTGACTTTGATGTTAATTCCACTTTGTTACCTCCACACGTTCTTTAAGGAAAACAGGCAGACAGACAGACAGATAACGAAGATGGCTCCTGTTTTTTTTCAAATAAATTTAATATTATACATAGGCACTTAAAATAATAAAGAATATAGGTTCGTGCAGTATTCTCCATAGGGACAGCTCTACGGTTTCTACCATAGTTCCAAACCTCATATTCCTCGTCAACTGTCATAAATCCCTCCATATAATCCTCTGGGGATATAAAGAATAACTTGGTATATTATTAACATAATAATATTAGGTCATCATATGTTAAAATACCCCTAAATCTACCTTAAAGAATAAAAAAGTTAAAATAAGTCTGTTCCAAAAGTAAAAACTCATAACAATAAAGTACTACTTTTATAAAGATCAAACTTTAGATAAAAGCAGTATCGTCGGACATCACCGAAATTACATTTTTTATTTTCCTTTGAGATTTTCAAGCGAAAAAGCTTTTAGGTATCACAATACTTGCTTATAACATATATGTATGTATTTTAGTCATATATATATATATATATATATATATATATATATATATATATATATATATATATATATATATATATATATATATTTACATTGTATATATCATCTAACGTAGCGGAAGGATTTTTATACATTTTTTAAATATTTGTCTTTTATTATTGCGGACTTTAAAAAAGCTAAAAGACAGTTAAGTGTTTATATTCTTTGTGTATTAATTACTGACACGCTGTGTCAATTTTGAGTATCGATAAAAAACAGGTTTTACCGATACTCAAAATTGCATCTCGACTCGGGCTCTCGCCCGAGGAAGTAGGGAGCAGAGTGTTTTGACACTAGGCTGTCTCTACCTACCCGACCTACCCCGTATGTAACTTTAAAAATAACTGTATAGCTTCTAACTGAGAAACAGTTTATTACCTACTGAATTATAAAATTTAGAGAAAACCGCGAGGTACTTTAAAAGAAAATATTAATATTTCCATCACAGGAGCCAAAAGACCACTCCAGCAATGCAATGCAATGCAATGCAATGTGATTACACTGAACTATGCCGGATAATAATCAGATACTATAAGCTGAGCATAGCCAAGGGTGGGTCGTTCTAAGACACTAGTTCAGAAATGAGTAGTTTTGATTTAAAATTTTTATTTCATAACACAAATTAGATTTTTTGTTGATATTGTGTGGATTGGTATTTTATGGAATCAACTTTACTAACGCGTTGGGTTTCTTTAATGTTATATATAAGTTTTATATAATGAATAAATAAATAAATATTTTACTAGAATAGCAACGAATGTTGTTAGTTTAATCCTAACCAAAGAATGAATTATTTTTATTTTACTGGCAAGACAAAACATGGACACCATTCAATACAATAATGCCTCGAATTTAGCTGGAATGTAGAGAATGGAGTGTCTTGATAGTTAGAAATCTGTACACCATATAATCCAAAATTCTATAAAACAAACCAAGTTATTTAGCACTAAAACAAGCTATTTAATATAATAAAATCAATATTGATTTATTCAATTGAAAATTGTTTATAGTCTATATAACATACATATAAATGATATGCAATTTTTTCGTATATTTCGTTAAATAACTCTTAAATTGAAATACATATAAAATATACCATACTAAAAATTTTCTAGTCTGTCAAAATTAATCAATAAAAAACGAATCGCCATTACAATTACAGTATTATCTAAAGCTTACTTTCATGTTACTAAGAAAAAAAGTAAAGTCCATATTGAAAATAAATAAAAAATTAGCAAAAAATAATATTTTTGCATGGAAAAATAAACAATTTAATATTAACGTGATCAAAGTATTGGTGCATGTATAGTTGCTATTTCGAAATTTGAATTGTACGAGAGCACGTCAGTGTGCACTCGACGTGTGGTTGTCATTTGAAAACTCTATGAAAATTCAATCATAACACGCTCGCTAAATATAGGAAGAATTGAGGTATCGGAATAAAAAGACTCTATTATAGTGAAATGGGTGAATCTAAGTAGACGATTGTAGGTTTTATTCTCATTGAGGAAATGATGTTTTTCTTTTAATTTTTAGCTTAACTCTTTACTTTACATACCAAATATAGCAATGCAGAGAGAAGCTAGTGCTGATGTCGTAGAATTGACGATTTCTTCATATAAATATAATAAAGAGAACGAAGCGCGTTCTCTACTTTTATATGTTGAGACGTGGAATTCAATTTTGTTTCACCAGAGCGGCGGAGAAATACTCATTCCTCCTAGTGAATGAAAGGAATGTAGTGTTAAGACACTCCGTTCCCAACATTCCACCTTTCGAGGCAATGCGTGTTGAGTTGCGGAACTCAACGCCGCGCTTTGCCTTGTTGCCAGGGCGAAGAATATGAAAATAATTCATTCTCGCCGAGTGGGAATCGAACCCACAAACCGTCACATTTACAGGCAGACAGGGATACAATTGTTTTTTAATTATTTTCATTTTATCACCATTAGTAAGCTAGTGATCAAACACTACCTGTACTGTGTCTACTTTGCTTGCTAATATACATCAAATGTGAAGCTGAAAAAATACGATTTTTAGATTAATATAAGGCTATAGTCTATTACTGAGCGTAAGGCCTGTGAAAATACTATTTTATACTTCCAACCCTCTTTATGTGGGTGGATGGCAAACATTTATTTTGATGATCACTAGACTACGCGTGACATATGAGACAGACAATACAGAGGCAGTTGGATTTAATATTTATTAGAATTATCTCACGACAGGATTTTCTTTAAAAGGAAAGTTCCAACAGAAAAAAAAAAGATATGAAATATTTTTTTTATTTTTAACGCTGTATCCTGTTGGTAGACAGAGGGGACCTAGTGTTAAGACACTCTGTTCCCCGCTTTCGGCCTTTAAGGCATTGCGTGTTGAGTGGCGGAGTACTACGCTGCGCTTTGCCTTGCTACTTGAGCGAAAAAAAGGAAATGAAAATAATTAATTCTCCCCGGGTGGATATGGAACCCATAAACTGTTGCATTCACAGACAAACGCTGTGCCTCTGCGCCACGACGGTTATAATAATATCGCTTAAATATGACTGATATTTAGCTGGTAATTTTGATTGTAAGCTTAACTATGTTTGTATTAATCATAATATTTTACCATGACGTACTGCATATAAATAAATCCTTTTATCAGTTATACTCGGGGTTATACTGGGCAGCGGTCGTCACTGCCGCCACTCTATTAAGGTGGAAAGCGGAGAACAGAGTGTCTCGACACTAGGTTCTGCTATATGTTACATATAGGATGAAACGCAAAATCGAAAAAAAAAAACATCTTCCATCAGCTACTGGTGAATTTATTGTAAATGCGATCATTGACACCTTAAGATGTGGTTAACTATTTTTTCGTATTACATTCAAATTTTCGTAGAGAGTCTTTGACTGAACAAACATTCGGAAAATAAAGACGATATAAAAATATTTTCCCTCAGAGAACGTAAGCTGAACTTCGCCATGTTGGTTTTAAAGGTGACGATGACAAGGAAACGGTGTCTTTACTTAAAATCAATATTATGATAATTGGTAAGATACCAAGGAGCTGGTACGCTTCACCGAACTTTAGTTAACCTTAAATTAGTAAGAGCAGATTTAAAGGCGAACTTCGAAACGTTAAGGAATTACTTTACAATATTAAAGAAGTTGCGAGAACATTATCTAAGTTTTAAGATTAACATCAAAATAACTGAATCACATTTTTATACATTTTTCTGTCAAAAACAACATATATTTATCAAATTAATCGATTTGGTTAACACGTCTTGATTTTGAATTATAAACTATAATGCATATGAAATCTTTTTTAGAAAACGTAAAAAAATTAAACGTGATTTGATCCCCTGGCTCGTGAAAGCCGTCCAAGCGCTTTGACCACTTAGCCACTAAGCTCATAGTTACTGAAATAAACCTGTTCATCCAAATTTCTTAAGCTTTTATCAGTATATATAGTAATATAGTTAATGCAGCTTATCTAATCCGGATATTGATGAGATCTACACATTAAATAGACACAAGGAACAATACAATTTACGTACAATGCTCTGCCAATAATCGATAGACTAATACGTGAATACGGGAGGACATTACTACAGTGTGCACCGCGTTAGTTGATTAGCTTGACAATTAATATAGGCTAATATTGTTATAAGCATTGTTAATAAGTAATTTTGGATAGTATATGTATATGTGTAGTTACTATACTACAATTACTACTACTATATGTTGTAAGTATTGTTTGTTTAGAGTTTGTTAACGGTGAAAGCTTTTTTTTACTGGAGCTTTTATTTTGTATTTTATAATTGTTTCAATTAAAAAAAAATGCTTGCTAATGCCGCATTTTTCTAAGTGAACTAAAGGACGCCTTAATTATCATTTTATTTTCTTCCATAATACGATATAATACGAGATAAACATTTTCGAGCTAAAATTCGTTTTAGATTCGTTCAAGTTCAAAGTGATTTTACGATTTTATGTAAATTAATATACAAGCTATGCATATTTTATCTTTAAGTATATTGGAAAATAGCAGACTGGTATGCACAGTCCCACTACGCCACGGCGGCCTTGCTCTACATAACATTAGCCAAACTATTACTAGTAACAAGTAATATTATATAAAAATCCCACCACATTCCCTCCTCTACCCTGCTATATATGAAGTTCTGCATAAACCTGAAAAACAATCACCCTCATATTTCAAGATACTGATTTTACAATTAAAAGAACGAATGAACTTATGTCAGTTAGTTGTCCTTCTTTATTCCGTTGAATGACATTTTCAAATATTAAATACAAATAGAATTTAACATACATTTGTTTTTTTTTTTTGTTGTGAGTTTAATGCTGTTAGCCCTATTGGCCTTGACAACGACACGGGTTGGGAAGGGAAAGGGTACTCTGCCTCTGAGAAATAGTAAGCAATATCGTGTCTGCTTGAGAAGAAACGTTAGCGGCAAGGGCGTCCCTTACGGGACAAAAAGCTTACAGAAACCCAGTAGCGATCTCAATACTGCACTTTTATTAATCTTCACTGGGCTATTTTGACACTATAATATATTTATATATATAAGCATATTAAATATCAAATTCCGCAATATTTTTTTTCTATCCTCCTATTTCAAAAGGACCACTTAACTTCTGGGTTTATGCCTCCGCAAGACTATTAAAGCTTGTAACGCTATAAACAACGTATACTATGGAGCTTTGTGTACTTAGTACCTACACGATGCTGAGAGGTCGGCTATAGAATATTTTTTTAGGATGTTGAATAATTTAGGAGCTTAAGGGGAATTACCAAAAAGAGTGTTTTTGTAACGTGAATTAGTTATTTAATATATATTATTTGAAGTAAAAATTGTATATAAATTGAAAATATAGATAATTAATATTTAATATATTGTTTTATATAGGTTTTTAATTGACAAAAAATATACAAATTTTATTAAATCCTAAATTTATGGCCTAATATAATTAAAATTAGTTGTCAGCTATAAAAATTTTTACAATTACAGTATTATCTGAAGCATATTACTAGGTCACTACGCTTGCCATTATAGAAACAAATGTACATATTTAAAATATAGGGAATAGTTGCAAAAAAAAACGAAGTCAACATTGAAAAATATGCAATTTAAAATTTGCGCGATCAAAGTATCGATGCACGTACAGTTGCTATTTCGAAATTGGAATTGTACAAGAGCACGTCAGTGTGTACTCGACGTGTGGTTGTCATTTGCAAACTCTATGAAAATTCAATCAAAATATAGGAAGGATGCTCTCTAAATATAGGAAGAATTGAAAAATTGAATAAAAAGACTCTATAATGATCGAAAGTTAATTTTTTTTCCTATAATTTGAAAAGGCATACCAGTATGCTATTTTCCAATATACTTAAAGATAAAATATGCATAGCTTGTATATTAATTTACATAAAATCGTAAAATCACTTTGAACTTGAACGAATCTAAAACGAATTCGAAAATGTTTATCTCGTATTATATCGTATTATGGAAGAAAATAAAATGATAAGTAAGGCGTCCTTTAGTTCACTTAGAAAAATGCGGCATTAGCTAGCATTTTTTTTTATTGAAACAATTATAAAATACAAAATAAAGCTCCAGTAAAAAAAAGCTTCCACCGTTAACAAACTCTAAACATATAATACTTACAACATATAGTAGTAGTAATAGTAGTATATGTTGACGACTTACATACAACAAGAAAACTACACATATACATATACTATCCCAAATTACTTTTTAAGAATGCTTATAACAATATTAGCCTATATTAATTGTCAAGTTAATCAACTAACGCGATACACACTGTAATGTCCTCACGTATTCACGTATTAGTCTATCCATTATATATATATATATATATATATATATATATATATATATATATATATATATATATATATATATATATATATATATATATATATATATATATATATATATATATATATATATATATATATATATATAAACTTGTCATATAACTTAACCTATCTTACGAACTATTAAATATATTGTATGGAATCATTCACTAAATATATATGTATATATATGAAATTCAAGATTAAATTATCTATAGCGAAAATGTGACAGTAACAAACAAACATTAACAACAACAGCGGACGCAAACAAAGCGAGCTATTTGAAGACACATTAACACGTTAAACCTTAATGAGGTTTGTGGCTCACTGAAAGTCCTTTAATTAATTAGGTGAAAAAACAGTTTGCCCTTGAGAATACTAATGCCACTTTTTGAATGTATATAGTTATTTTCTTTTCTTTAAAACAAAGTCACTTTCCACTCATGTACATATAATTCTTTTAAATTATTTAATGAATTTTAATGTGGTTTTCACTAATAGATAGTGTTTCAAGAGAAACGTGTGTATGTGTGTATAAACCTTTCTCTTGAATATTATCTATGACTAACATTTGTCTGTGCCAAGTAATAGTTGTGGATGACACATGGTATATTATAAGTGTAACGATAATTGTGATGCAACATTCCGTAAACATTTCTTCGTTAAATGGATGATATAAAACATCAAGACAAAGAATCATTTTTAATTTGAACCAGTAGTTTGTGAGATTTGTGTGTTGAACCAAACAAACTCTTAAACATTATAATTGTAATAAAAATCAATTTAGCTTGAGTACTTCCTTACTTACTATATTCCTTTTCTTTTACCAATAGTAGGTCGTGTCAGGAACAACTGTCCCATTTTAACAAAATCGTTCGCTTTTATACTGCTTAATAATTAATACAATCTTACTCATAATTCATTTCTACCCTATTTTTCCGAAACCTAACATATTATTCATTCATTCATTCATCTCACTGTTTTCAAATAGAACAGGTTTAACAAATGAAGTTAGCCAGTTTTAATTATTTATATGTCAAAATAATTAACATATAAATAATTAAGTCTATAATGTAATTAATTAAACACATACAGATAATAATAGTTAAAAGATAAAAAATACCTAATGAATCTAACGCTTATCATTATATAATAACCATAAGCAGAGAGAACCTAGCCTCAAATATTGCATATTGAGTAGTGGAACTTAAAGCCTCGCTTTGTTATACCAAAATAATTAATTACTTCAAGTAGGCATCGAACCCCCCCCCCAACAGGGGCGTTTACTATCAAAAAATTGTCTCACAGTACTACGAACTCAAAAGGTTATACCATTCAAAAAATGGGATACCATTCAAAAATACAGCCAGCAAAACAAATATTCAACATAAATGAATATTTACATTTTGCAAGTAACAATTAATGGTTTGGCAAAATGTATTCGCAGCGCTATCTCGGTATAGCGGAGGCATTTAATTAAAGCTATGACAGATGTGATTCATCACAATCACAGTACATAGACGTTCCGATGTTTTGGTAATAGAATATTCTGGAATTATTAAGTGGAATTATTAAGAAGGAGCGTTTTATATTGTGACATGGCGGAACTCAACGCCGTATTTTGTCCTTGCCAGAGCACAAAAATAATAATCCGAGTGGGCATCGAACTCACACCCATCGCGTTTCAAATAATTTGGGTATGATTTTTTTAAGATTCTTAGATATTCTAAATATTGTTTTTTCATTAAACAATATAAATGAAATAGAAAAAAATCTGATAAACTTTTACTAAAAGTACTTTCCATTTTTATTTTCGTGTTATCTTCGTTATTCATTCGTTCCGTTTAGAGACATCGACGTCGAACGTTCGATTATGCCCTAAAAACATTTATAAACTTTTTAATTTATTGTTTTAGGCATATATGAGTAAACATTCATCCTTAAAAAAAAGATAGAGCTGGATATCGCGAAACTACTATACAAAGTATCGATAAGAAAATTTTAAATAAGCTCTGCTCTCTCATCTGCAAACCGTGAATTGATTATAAAATAAACATAAAGTATTTTTAAAGTGTGTTTTAAAATACTATATGTTACATTTTGTATTTAACTATTTCTTTATCTCACATAAACTAAGTAAAGGGAAGCTACCGTGACTGCAGTATACCTACTTTGATGTTAGGGTTACTCTACTAGGTAACACTACTTCGACGATATGTTTATATAATATATATTTACAAAATAATCTATTAAAATATCTAATAGATAGTTAGATCATATATAGGAATATAATAAATATACCTAAAATCGGCATAGTTATATATATATATATATATATATATATATATATATATATATATATATATATATATATATATATATATATATATATATATATATATATATATATATATATATATACATATATATATGCTGTGATTTAAAAATTTTGTCTTTTTACATCTAACAGGTATATATTTTTTCACTATTATTTTAAAATGCTCGAAACATTGTACAATACCATACCATATTATATAAATAATATAGTACAATACTCTATAGTTTCGACAACCCTACTTGAGATATAGCTTGTCTCAATAGTTAAATTCACTAACTGCTTTGATATAGCGCTCGAAATAGAACAGTTTACTCTAATACTTCAATATTTGGCAAAGATCTTCCATCTTGTTTCGACGCGGTATACACTATTAGTCCGTGGAGAAGAAATAAAAATATATATTATAAGTAGAAAAAAATCGCTTATATAGCAGGGTAGACAGAAGGAACGTAGTGATAAGTCACTCCGCTACCCATTGTCCGTCCAAATTTCAAGACATTGCATGTTGTATTGCTACTAATCGTTCCGCTGACAGGCAATCGAACTCATATCAATGGTGCTTACAGACAGGCGCTATGATGCACTACAAAGAAAGAATTATACTAAATATTTAACACATATTATGACCTATAGAGACAACAGCCATAATGAGTGAAACATTTTTTTTATTATTAAGAACATGATAATTTTATAATCCAAATAGATATCGTGTTCAAAGCTTTGTCCTGTATACAGTACACATAGAGGTACCGGGTGGATGGAGAGACTTGAATGTCCAGACATCACATGCTATAGTGGGCAAATGACAATAATTTAACAACCTTTTTAGAATGTAGTGGCTATGCTTGTTCCTTAATTACCTTTTTGCATCACTTCCCATCTTTTGCAGAAAAATCTAGATATTAGTCTCATAGACAGGAACTGTCTCTTCTTAGAGTTTCACGCCACTGACAAGGAGTGCTGGAACCCAGATATGTGTTCAATCCCCGCGTTGTGTCAGAAATATACCCACAAAATCATCATATCATCATCTATAGCTATTCATGTAATAAATAATAAATAATTAGACTATACAAAATTCACAAGAAGCGTAACCTGAAACCGTCGCATATGGCCGCCATCTTGCTAACGCAATAAAGGCGGGAAAACCGCAGTCACAGAGAAACACATTTGAGAATAGAACCTTTCTTTTCTAATCTTCAAGCTACCAGCCAGTACGCGTGATAACAGAATTTGAATATAAATATGAAAATTATTAAAAATATGTAGACACTTTTGTGGCAGTTGGTGTTTAGCCATCCAAGACGAGAAATCTTTATGGGGGTAACATTTATATTTACTTTTAAAATTAAGACATATTTGGCCATTATTTAGGCTGTTGAAACGCAGATCTGACGTGCTTTTATTAACATTCTGTAAGAAATCTTGATTGTACATATATTAAAAATTAAGGTAATTATTTAGGCAATTTTTTCAAATTGATTCCAGAACCGATAGTGAAAGGGGAAGGGGAGAATGTGACTAAATTAGCTCTTATTTATTTGAAAAATAATACTTATAATTATTTGAAATATAATTGTGAATTGAAATAAAAAAAAAAATATTTTAAGATGTACTTTGTTATCAACAACTCAACTTATTATATTTGTTGCTAAATGCAAATTTTATATACATTTTATTCTTAATTTAAACCTTTTGCAACAGTTTCCCTTATCTTTAAAACTAATGCAAAAAATATGATTATAGCTGTATGAGTATGTCATAAGCTGTTATAGCAAGATATAAAAATACCTAGCTATATTACGTATTGTAAGAATAGCATATTATTATGTCCTCTTTGGTCATTAGGGGGGCCTACAATAAAACAGCTCATTTCCTAAGAGGTCTTTTTTAATTTTATAAAAAAAGTGTGTTTTTGTCTTTTTAATAATTATGTATTTTTTAATAATATTTTATTTTTAATAATTATCAGGAATGTGATAAACTTGAAACTACCAACAAAATAAATGAATATGCTTTAATTCGTACAGTGCACAAAACGACCGTGTGTGCTTTATTTTTATTTCACATATTATAAGGTATAAGCTCACGAAGTCAACGTGAATGGGAGGTTTTAAAGGCCATTAGTCAAACCGAGGCAGTTATAGAGCAGTTTATGACGTCTTTATAGCGTTTGAGAGTATTTTAGAGTTCCATAACGAATGAAACCTGTTGAAGTGGTATAACTTTATTTTTGTATGTGTTTGTAAGTAATAAATTTTAATAATATACTTGTTACTTTAAAACACGTTACTACCTATTAAATTAAACTACTGTGGAAGCTGAAATTTGGCTTGCAGATCCCTTGAAATTCAAACTCAAATTTAAATATTTTTTAATCAAATAGACTTTTACAAGCACTTTCGAATGAAAATGTCACTACCACCGATTCGACAGGCAGTTCTGCGCTTTTTTATATAACGCTCTTTTATATATCAATATTACAATTATTATAGAATACAAATACGCTTTAATATTTTCTTTATATTTCTGAAGTGGTAAATTTAGTATTAGTATTATCAAGTATACCTACTGTATTATTTAATTGAAGTTTAGTGGCAAAATGGCACTCAAAATCATACTTTTTTTAACCAGACTGAAGTAGAATTAACACTATGTCTAAATAAATACATACTAGTAATATTTTAGAAAACTGTCGTGGCTCAGAGGCACAGTGTCCCGCTGTAAGCGCGACGATTGTAGATTGGATTCCCATTTGGGAGAATGTTTTTTGAATTATTTTCATTTCGTCGCTCTGGTTGAATTCCACTACATAACGCGCAATTTCACCAATATTTTATACTTGAGAATTGTAAGTATATACTTAATTTTAAAAGTATAATTTATTAAAAAAATATATTTTAAAATTTTCACATTGCATATTATTATTTGTTTTAATAGCAATATAAAAATTTATAGAAAGCTCATACTATAAAAGATGTTCGCGAATTTTGTCATTCATTAAAAAAAAAAGAAAAAAAAAATTATATATATATATATATATATATATATATATATATATATATATATATATATATATATATATATATATATATATATATATATATATATATATATATATATATATATATATATATATATATATATATTGTAATATACCAAAATATTGGAAATAAACAGCTGAAATCTGACTTAACACATAGATTGATTGGCTTTACTTCTCTCAGGTTCAAAGTTATTGTCTGTAGCTTGTTGATGTAGCGCAATGTCCCATCAGGCAGTGTCAGACTGTGCAGACGGTGGCTGTAAGGTCCATTCCATACTAGTAGCTCTATCTCTCTAGTCGCAATACTTCTAAAAACGAACAGACAGCTTCTTATCTTGTTATGTGCATATAAATAAAAAACTAAAAAATAAATATATATAAATATAAATAATATGTATGTATGTTGTTCGAATTTTGAATTTGTCAGAACGGGAAGGTGAAATATCTTGACACTACATTCTCTCTGTCTACCATGATATATATGGAATAAAGCTTTAAGTTAATAATCTATCAATATCCAACCATATAGAGTTTTACCTTTAGATTCCATATTTTAAAAAAATACTTCATGCTATCCATGTAGAGGATCCCACATATAGCAGGGGAGATAGAGCGAACTATGTGTTAAGACACTCCGTTCTCTACTTTCTTGTTACCAGAGCGACGAAATTTAACAATTCATTCTCCCAAGTGGGCATTGAACCCACAAAAGTCACGTTTACGATCAGACGCTACGCCACGTCTCTAGATTTTGTCTCAGTATAATAAAATAATGCGCAAAATATATATAAAAAATTAAGCACACATGGAATCACAGGCGTAAGTTAGTAAGGAAATTATAGAACTGCCGCAGAACCGCGTCATTCCGCTCACGATTTCAGAATCTATTATACGGAGCCTCTATTGTGTTGAACTTCTGTAGTTAATGTACAAATGCATATAATTATGTTATATACGACTGCAGGATTTGGTCGTGTTTCTGCATTACCAGGACCTGTTTGCTATAAAAAATTGGGATAAATATATATCTAAAGAAAGTTGTGTATAGTTTTAATAATATACGAATACTGTACACATACTCACATGTTATCATGATTTGTCCCCATTCGAGTTTATAATATAATAGTTTATGATTTTTTTAAAAAAAAAAAAGCATTTCCCCGGTCTTGTACTAATTAACATATGGATCTCTAAGTGTTATATAAAGGGAGAGTAAATTATGCTGTGATAATTATTTTTTGAAGTTATCAAATTTTTAATTAAAATTTTTAATTTTTATCAATTTTCGGCCCATTTTGATAAGTTCTACTTTTTAGAATAAATAATAATTATAAGATTCTGTCTGAAATTATATTGTTTTCAAATTTAATATCGTAAACGTATACGTATTCGTAAACGTAATTATTATGAGGAAGTAAATAAATCAAGATTTTTACAAGTACTATTGCTGTGCTTCTTAACAATAGAAAATGAATATTTGAAAGACTTTTTCCAATATTTAGAATTGAATAGAGCTGGCATTGTATAAAAAGCTAATATAGGCATTCTCATAGCCTCTTTACATAATAATGGAAGCGTCTTAGAATAAATTATTGGTTAATGTAAAAATCCACACCATCTGTTACATCAAAGTATCGTAATCGATATATGTTAATATTTCTTCTTGTGTAGTTGGAAAATATTTGATAAGCAAATAGTAAAAATAAATTGTATTATAAATTATTAAACTACCTTTCGTAAGGCTGAAGGAAGAATTTCATAAAAAAACAGATAGGTACGATGAAACGAAATAGCGTGAGATATACCCCCTTTGTATTCAAGAATCAATATTAGTGCATAAATAATCAAATAAAATAATAGTACACACAAGGTCTGAGCATACAGACGTACACATGAGTACTAGCTACGCAAGGACGTACCAGCATTAATGTACACTAACGCACATTCATTATACTCAATAAGGGCGTGACACACACTCGCCTTACTCAAGGACACACTACTAGTGCACACATACTCAGAGTACTGTAGCAAGCACCAGTACTAGTGCACAGTTATACTCAGACAAGCCATGATTCCGAAAAAAATAAAAAATATGAACTAAAATTTAAAACAATTAATTGATATATTTATCTTAAATCATATAAAATCACATAAATACTTGCTGTTTAAGCAGAACTTACTTAAAAGTTTCATTGAAACGCTATTTTTATTTATAATTTTATTATATTTCTTGTTCTAGTATTGGATTGCGTTGTGTCCGGTTGGGACGAGTGGTCAGAATGTGATACTACTTGCGGCTCCGGTAGCATGGTTCGAAGCCGGCGTATCATACAAGCACCGGCTCATGGCGGTCGTCACTGCCCTTCACTGGTACAACGTAGGGCCTGCCAAGCCCACCACGGATGCAATTCTGATAGTGATGTACCTTTGCGAGGTAAATATTATGTCAAATAGCATTTCTCTAGTCAATTTAATCTCATAATTATGTCTAATTTATTAACAAAGTTTGTGTTAAAAAGCAAATATGCTTTTGTGATTAAGTGAGATTGAGTGGTGTATACATAAATAATAATAATTATATATATATTTAGGATTCAGATGCAGGTTTGTTAAAAAGAATAACAATCCAGCAACTATTTACATTTATGTAATCAAACTTTTACATAAATTAGTACTAACCAAAAGGAATCACCGATATAACTCAAAATCGTACTTACATGAATAATTATCCAGCAATTATCCCAATTATTTAAATAATACAAATCACAACGACCATGACCGTACTATCCGAAATCTAACAGAATAATGAGCAGTCTAACAGGATAATGTTGTCATTCACGTCAGTGGAGGGTAGGAGGGTAACTATATATATATATATATATATATATATATATATATATATATATATATATATATATATATATATATATATATATATATAATATATATATATATATATATATATATATATATATATATATATATATATATATATATATATATATATATATATATATATATATATATATATATATATATATATATATATATATATATATATATATATATATATATATATATATATATATATATATATATATATATATATATATATATTAATTTTATTTATTATCATAAGCAATTATTCATGAAAATGCTTAACAGAGGAGTCTGCTATGATTCTACCCGGCGGTTTGTCAGTTAGCCGTCATTCAAACGAAACTGTGGACATCAGAAAGAATCTGCGCCTGCGCAACCCTGACGATCCCGAGTCCAATTCTCATAGAGAGTAAGTACGATATTTTTGGCTTTAAGGTAAACAGTAAGCCCAAAAGTAAATATTACAAAAATATTGAAACGATTGCGGGGCAGAGGAATCGTATTTGAATGTACAGGCTATAGTTGTGAATTTGTGAGCTTTGATGACTAAAATCTGACGTTGATTTTCTACTTTACAAGAAATTTTCATTATAAAAAAAAGTAAAAGTATAAAACATATATTCCCTCAGCCTACTCTAGCAATATATTTTATTTCTGTACAGGTATTGCGTTCAGTTCGAGGTGACCAAAGTGTCAAAAGCGTGTCACACCGATTCGGATTATAAAGCTCTACGTGAAGGTAATTTAAATTTCATGGTACCTAGATTTCGTACGGCTTAGCCGTAATTTGCTGGTGTTTGTGCCTTTCAAGGTAACCTATCTAGAATTTGATGTGATTTATTGGGATTAAGAATTATTTTATTAGAAATTCTACGCTATCTATGCTGTCATTCTATTTAAATTTAATGTATTTAAAAATAACTGAAAGATACAAATAAACAAATATGATTTACATAAAATTATTAAGCTATTTGTTCTTCATTTAGGTGGTACAGTGTGCGTGATGTGTGAAACAGCAGCGCTAAGACGTGATCTCAACTGGCGGTGTGCAGGACATGGCGTGGCGGGTCATACCACGCGTTTCTACGCTTTGGTAGCACCACACTGCCACGGCAAATGGATCCGAGCCAAGGAAAATCTCGATAGAAGGAGTGACTGCTGCTCTAACCCAGACTTCATTTTTGTATAAGCTAATATGTGCTAAACGTATTTTATAACATACTATCAATATCAACAGATTAATTAAAACGTTTTATCCTGATATAAGTACAGGTGTTTAGTGTCTTTATGACTTTTGTATATAGTGGGATTTGTATAATTATCTGAAATACACTGTTTTTTTTCTTGATTAATAAATTAAAAAGTTTAAAACATTCATTCTTATATAAGCAACAATGAAATAATAGACGCACTTACATATTGTTTTTTTAAGAATAATAATATCGAAATACTCCGTTCTCCTTTTTTTTAAATGCAAGACATGAATATATTTTCAAAGCGGAGAAAAGAACGAAATGTATTGATTACATAAAACCATAACCACTAAATACACTGTTACGTCTACATACAGATGGATGGGTATATATATATATATATATATATATATATATATATATATATATATATATATATATATATATATGTATGTATGTATAAGATATACTTGTCATATATTTATCCATAACAGATCACAGCATGGTAATAGTTAATTAATTAATTGGTTAATCAAACACAATTTGAATGCATTCGACGCGTCCCAAATATACAAAGCATAATTGATTAACACAATGACTTGGTTATTATGTATGTTCTCGTATACTGAAAAAGATAATTAAATGATGATCCGTTGTAATCATACATATATATATATATATATATATATATATATATATATATATATATATATATATATATATATATATATATATATATATATATATATATATATATATATATATATATATATATTGCATGACATAACGAATAACTATGAAACACGATCCATTGTGAAAATTAAAACCTTCGTTAAAATGAAATAAAAATAGGTCGGATTTTTTGTAAATGCTGTTCGTGTTTTAATTATTTTACTGAAGCTACATTTTATATGTAAAATGTTATTATTTTAATTTTAGTACATTGTAGGAGAAAAAAGTAACATAAAACATATTTAATTTAAGTTTTCTTCAATCAGATGGTTTTGGCTGTAATATATATCACTGCTGTAAGAAGTTGATATGTCCAAGATCGATAGTTAAAATTCGATACTTTTGAGGTTTTTGTATAGAATTTACACTTAATAGAGTCCACTTGGCCCATATCGTATTATAATGCAGGCTATTACAATTTGATTCACTTTTCATCTAGGTCTCAAATTCATATGCCCAAAGACCCCGGCCTTGTCCTTCAGGTAATTTAATCTTTACTGGATGGATATTTGGAAAACCGTTTAATTTTACAATAAGTATGATTGATGACGGTCCTTAATAAATTTACAAGCACATTCATAATGTTAAGCTTCTTGTAATGCCTAGATCCAGATCTATATAGCTGTAGAAATTTGTAAATAATTTTTGTTTCAACAATAATAACTATAATTATAATATTTTGCTCTTAGTTAATCAATAGAATAGTTTTATAGCATATAATATACACAAAAATATTAATTTGATGAGATAAACGAAAAATTGTGAAAACATATCTACGACGAATGTTGTAAATAAAACGT
>JAXRJS010000076.1:560000-722500 GCA_037127375.1 Dione juno
TAAATCATTTTCAAAGTCAATATTAAGATGTATATTCAAAAACATTGAAGAATCGCATTTTAGTATAAAATTTTAAAACAAACGTGATTCAGTTTGTTTTAACTAAACAGTCAAAGCTGCGAGCGGGTCGCTAGTATATATTTTCTTCCGTTATTGAGTACTGAGCGTGGTAGGCTGAAATTTAGCATATAGCATATTGAACATCGATTTATATTTATAGTCCATTGTCCACACGGACGGACCATTCGGAGGATTCACCTTTACATATTATATAGATTTTTCGCTTATCCCGCCTTTTAAGGCCCAATGCAGGACATATTCTTCTGGATATATTTTTTAATGTTTAATATATAAGTATTGAAAATTTACGTCACAATTTCGTCCGAATCCATAGAAATTCCTACAAGAAATCATTATTCACATACTAGCAATTTTTGTATATAAATTTATTATGACGAAGCTGCCACAAGGCTATGGCCTAACACATGAAATTACCACACTCCCATTAATTTCAGCGACATCTGTTTCTGTTCACGTTTGACAAGCTATAGCCGAATTAGTTATAATTTATATTCGGCTAACGAGATATCGATATGTAATAGGAAATAAATTGACCACACAATGTTAGAACCGAGTTCTATTTATACATTATGTTATATATTATATTTGGATCAAATTAGATATTCGTTTTTGTATTAGATTATAGTTTATTTACATTAAGGATATCGTTTCGATATAACACACTGCAACTTCGAATGTGTCATATAACTGACAAACATAACTTAGAGCTTTTTCCGGTTGATCAAGGGGGTAAAGGAGGGTCTATCTACAGAAGATAGGTGGAAAGTTTATTTAATAGTAAAGTGGACACTTTTGCTCATGTAGCAAGCTGTATATTAACTTATAATAAAATGTAAATAATAAATGTAAATTAAAATTAATAAATTAAAAGCAATATTATTTTTAATTTATAACTTATAATAACTTTTAATTTATAATAAAATAAAAATAATAAATGTAAATTAAAATGTATATTAAATATATATGTATATACAATTTGAATAATATATATAAAACATATAATTCAAATTAAATTTTTTCGCCTTTTTCATATTATTATTAAGTATTTTATTTTATTTATTTAGATTCACCAGTGGCAATGACAATAAAATAGCAACAATAACTTTTTTTAACTAAGTTATTCTTAAACTAAATGCATTTCCTTTTAAGGTGAATACCGCATGCAACAATAGAGATAGATATGTAAACATTAACACCAAACTAATCTACAAAAAACTGAAAGAAATGTCAATATTACACATGTTACTTCATATAATAATAATATTTTTTATCGATAAAAGTTAGCTACCTGAAATATCAAAATTTCGGTCAAGTGCGAGTCAAACTCGCGCACAGAAGATTCCGTGCGTATTTCATGAGTTCTAACTGACAAACCTAATTTTGCGGTCGTATCCACTTATTTTGTATGAAACGAACTCCAAATATAAAATTGCATCAAGTCTAGTCAATAAAGTAAAAGTAATAAGATTGTTTACTACAGAAATTGTATTTTTATAACAAGAATTTGTGATGAAGCTTATTCTCCGAGATCCAGATGTCAAGTAATGTTTCAATTTCAAGAATAAAACATATATAAAGTACAAATGAAAACATTACTTATTAAATTTAACTTTTACAAGTACTTTTGTATCGAGAATATAAAGCTCTTTGAGCTGCCGGAGTCGAAAAGAAATACAAGAACAAGCAACGTTTGAAGTTTTTACTTACTTAGTAACAATTATTGACTTTTTCATATATTTCTTATACAATATATTAATATCACTAACCAACTTATCGTGGCATAGTGCATTGTGGTTTCGATCTACAATCTACAATCGCGTGAACAATTTATTTTTACGGTGACACAACTGTCCTCCTGAAGGTGGACGAGTGTCTTTATACTAGGGTCTCTATACTAATATAATTAAAGCTGAAAAAATATACAAACTGACATTCCCACATTGAAACAAATCGTATTTGGAATCAAAATATGAAAATATATGCTACGATTACCGTATAGATGGAAAATTTTTCATAAGTCAGAAAGAAGATGTAAAAAATTTATTCTATGAAAACATTAAATCCTGAAAGTATGACAAAAAGTAGGAATATCCTACATAAAATATAATTTTATTTTTACATATAAATCTACTGAAAATAACAAATACATAATTATTTTAATAAAGAGCAATAATTTATTGCCTTGAAATTTATTGGCAGATGTCCAAATTGAATTACAAAAACATGGAGTCTCGCACGTATGTATCGAACCGCTCATTAAAAGTTACCAGCAATTTAAGAAGTAATATGACGACTTCGTTTGTGTTTTCCGTTTTATATAATTGCATACATTTTAATTTCACATGTCCTTTATTCTGTATATTTAACTTCACTATATATGTATGAGCGGAACAAACAGATTTTTGCGTGTTTGTACATATATTTGACCTTTTTATAAACGCATATATATATATATATATATATATATATATATATATATATATATATATATATATATAATATATATATATATATATATATATATATATATATATATATATATATATATATATATATATAAAATTTAATACCTTTTTCTTTCTATAGCTATTATGCCTGGGCAGTACGATGACCGCTCTCTTGCCGTTCAAAATTCGAAGGACTGAATGTTGGGTTCTAAAAGAACTAAAAAACGCAAGCAAAAGAAATTTTCCAAAATTCAGAGAAGCACAAGAAATTGTCTGACAAGATCCTTTTGGGGCTTCAAGCAGCCACATATGCTTCTTTAGTTATATCTATGACAAGCTTTAGGTCAACTGATTTAACTGTGAGACAAAGGAAAATTCATAAATAAGATTTTCAAAGCTCACCAAGGCTATAACTAACACATGATGTAGAACCATTGAAGTACAACAAAATTATAAGTTAAATTGTATTATAACGCCGCTCAATCAAAATATAATTTATTGACAAATAAATATTAAAGTAAAGTTCATGAATATCTGAATTAAGACCGCAAGACTAAACAAAGTTGTTCAGTATAGTGGGGACGTTGTTAAATAAAAACATTAAACATTGAGAGCGTTCTGTCGTAGTGGCACAGGTTTGGAATTTTATTGTGATAATCCCGTATTCGTTTTCCATATGAAGGGTATAAAAGCGGGATACCCTGCAGGATGCGTACGGGATACAGCGTGAAACTAAAAACACTTTATCTTTACCTAACTAACTAATGTTATTAAACAAAATTCCAAACTTAGCACATTTCAAAATCAGCTTTAACTTAAACTGCTTGGCATCAATCAATCCTTACCAAGTATCAAAGCTAGAGAACGGGCTATCGAGACATATTGGGGCAGCGTGTGACTGTAATTGAGATGACACTGATTGCGGGTTCGATGCGCACTTAGAGCAACAAAGCGCAGAGCTGAGTTGCGTCACTGTCCGCACGCACACACACACACACACACATACACACACACACACACACACACACACACACACACACACAGAGACACATTATTTTCTCTCTTGTAGAGGAAAAGTGGATAACATTTGATTCTCTCTGCTTACCTATTATGCGTGGCAAAAATTTAAAAATAACTAGGGCGTAGGGGTATAGCAATAATTAGATTTTATTAAAATTTGCATTTAAAAGAATTTTCGCCTTTCAATTAGCTAGGGTGACATAATTGCAGACGTCTCTACTAGTTACCAGGCCCCTACTATGTATGTGCAAATTATAACAATGGCTAGCAATCATGAAATGAGACCGTCGTGGTGCAGTGAGATAGTATATGATTGGCGCGATGGGAGTGAGTTGAATCCGCATTTGGGGACACCATTTAGTTAAAGACGATAAATCATGCTGATAATTTTCATACTACATAACACTTGCTATGGCACAGATTGTGACAGACTATTTACATTGTGAGAAAATGTGCAAATTGGAAATTATCTCTAATTAATTAATTAATTGTTGTTATTTATATAGTAAGAATAAGTAAAAGTAAGTTGATTGGTAAGTTTTTAATGGTTTATTTTGACAAAGGAGTTAACAGTTTAGCAACGTAACATTTGTCAAATTAAACAAACATTAATTATAATAGAAATGAGGACTTATAAATTATGTACTGGAAGATCACTCAGCTTGTCACTTTTTACTCTTAAATATATATATATATATATATATATATATATATATATATATATATATATATATATATATATATATATATATATATATATATACATGGCTTGCGGGAACCCAGACTCGAGCACCATCCACATCGGGTCTGAGCCAGCCGTTAAGTCTGAGAAGTTCAGGTACCCTGGATCCATTATGCACGAGTCCGGAGGCATCGACTACGATGTCCACGCGCGGGTTAGCGCTGCTTGGGCCAAATGGCGGGAGGTCACTGGTGTGGTCTGCGATCCCAGAATACCGCCCAAACTCAAGGGGCTGATATACAAGATACAAGAGCATGATCCGACCAGTTCTTCTATACGGCAGCGAATGTTGGCCAGCATTATCTCGGCACACTCAGGAGCTTCACGTAACGGAGATGAAGATGCTGAGGTGGATGTGTGGCGTTACTCGGGCTGACCGCATACGCAACACATTCATTCGAGGTAGTCTTGGGGTCCGTGACGTAGCGGATAAGCTCCAAGAGCGTCGTCTGAGATGGTATGGCCACGTTTTGCGCCGGCCTAAGAACTACATCGGAAGAAAATGCCTTGATATGTCTGTCCCTGGAGTAAGACCCCCCGGACGCCCAAGGAAGCGATGGCTGGACGTCGTGACGCACGACATGAGAGCCAATGGACTAACCACTGAGGATGCTCAACACCGTGCAAAGTGGAGTAGACTAAGTAGGAAAGAAGACCCTGGCAATAGGCCGGGATAATGCAAAGTGGAAGAAGATATATATATATATATATATATATATATATATATATATATATATATATATATATATATATATATATATATATATATATATATATATTATATATAATATATATATATATATATAAAGACGTACTAAATCACGTAAGTAATATTAAAGATAAATTGCCAAAGAATCAGTGGTAAGGGCCACAGTTGCCCTTTTAAAATTAAGTTAAACATAGTTAGGGTTCTTTCTATCAGGTCATTAAAAGCTACCTTTTCACTCGTTGCGAAGCTTTTAACTTTGCACTGAAAAATCCTTTGAAATATAAATGAATGCCGTTTAAATGGGGTCTACATTATAATATGACATTATAATTATTTTTATCTCTATAGTAATTAGAGTTTTATTACCCATCTGGAAGTTCTCGTACAATAAAAAATGGCGTGGCTCAAATAAATACTTACACTTGAACTGGGTTCCCGCACCGTGGTACTGAACGGTTCAGTTTGTGGACTACAAATATTTTTTTTCTGTGATATATCTTTAAATTATCAATTTACACATTTTTTCCTTTATTTATACTGTAAGTTCTTGTCAAATTTCATGTTGTTGTCAATTTATGGAATATACATAATAATAACTCGAATCATGGCTTTTTTTAACTAAATACTTAAGTTACTTAAACTTAATTTTTTTTACTATTAAAAAAAAATTATTAATTACATTTAATAATTAAACTTACTATATTTTGTTCAATATAATAATAGATAACAAAATTTTGATATCGCGTATTGATAATAGATTACCAACACTCGTAATCGATTTGATCACGTAGGCATACTCCGCCAACCGTTCCACAGTTAAGAAATAACTGACATTTTAACATACGTGTAGCCTATGACTATTACTACTATAAAAATATCGGTCATGTTCGAGTAGTACTCGCGCACCGAAGGTTCCGTACCTATTTCATGATTGTAGGTATTATTCCGTTGGTATGGTTGTTCATAACTCGAGAGTTACAGGAAGTACCCTATAGATTTTGATTACGTGGCGATTTTCATACAAAATGCAAAAAAATGAAGTTTGATTGACAAGTTTGATTTGACAAGAAGTTATCGGAAAAGTTATTGAAGTTATTTGGATATTTGATATTAATTTCATCTTGAGTCAAGTCATACTCTCTATAAAAAGGTTAACGAAAAACGTACTATATCCTCTACTATTTATATCCTCTTACACTGCAAAGGTGTAAAATTGAAGTAAACGATGTTAACTTAAATTATGACCAGAATAAGAACGGCACAGACGCCAATTGTCTGTGGTGAAAAAAAAGAGAAACAATATAAAAAAAAATAAAAAAAAACTTTAACTTATGACGTGACGGAAAAAATTATCAATTTTTAACATTAACATTATCACACACCCACACACACACACAAACACATACACACATACATACACATTCACACAAACAAACACATGCACACACACCGCTTTAATTACTGGTTTGTCATTTTTACTTTACTGTTAATTGATTCCGATTTGTTATATGAATTAATAGTTTAGTTACATACTTTCTTTCGCTTCATTGTAAATAATGATTTGTTTAAATATATACATCAATTAGTACAATACGAGAAGAATGCTTGTGGAGTGGGCGTTAATTACCGTGCCGCAGTTTTACACTTATACGGTTATTATCGCACAAAAATAAATAAATAAATGGATCTTGACAGACGGACAACAAAATGATGTTGTAACGGTTCTATTTTTTTTCCTTTTGAGGTACGGAACTCTAAAAATTAACTCGTTTCTTTGGTTAAACCCTCTAATGTCAGGAATACTGGCTCGATATTAAAGAATATTTTTGTATCATATAGTTAATGTACGAGGACAGCTGTATATGAAAGGATATATAACCAACTGTATCTGCTGATTATTTCACGTATCATACACGTTATTTATTTCCATTTGACCACAGCCACCAAGCAAGTTAGCAAGTGGACCAAGTCAGTAGGTATATCGTGACGCAGTGGGACAGCGCTTGACTCGAGCTCAGGAGAATGCATATATTTTCCCCTTTCCAGTGTGACGCAGCGCGGCGTTGAGTTCTACCGCTCAACATGTAATGTCTCACATTGTGTTAAGGCACCAAAAATGACTATATCCCTTGTATTGTATTCATTAGTTTAAGGCTTTTGAGCGAGCCAATAGAGCACAATTTACTTTGCCAATGTCACGTAGAATATAGAAGGCACGATAGAGATTAGTTAGTAAACTTTCCACGTTAAAACAATTGAAAGCCATATAATCATTCCACCGCTACTGTCTTACTTATGAGAAATCTTTTCTCTACAGTGGGTAAGAAATTATCACTGTGACAGCGAACGAGAAAAATTAGTTTATTATAATCGTTGAATCTCGAAAGTGGCTAATTTACATGCGAAGCACGTTTCCATCTAATGGATTCCAGTTATCCGCCGCGAGCCATTTTTATATGACGAGTGAAATTGAATTTTTACAAAGATTCTTACTATATTTCAAGTGATCTAGTCTTTTTTGCTATTTGTCATAAAGTTGCATTGAATCTTTTAAATATTGTATATTAAATTTAGATAGGTACACATATATGTTACATACATATATGCATATATTGTATGCCTGGGTGGGGGCTAACTTGTGCATATTTAGATATGCATTTAAAATTAAAAAAAAGCTATTATAGTGTAAAGATCTATAAAAATAGAACTTTTAATGACGACTATATTTTGTATAAATATAGATAGATGTGTATTACTTGACCTGCTTTAGAAAGTACAGCCTAGTATTCTTTTAAAGTAGGTAAACTAGAAGTTGAGATCATTGTGATATAGTGGTGACTGACTGACTGTCTCCAAGAATACCTGAAGGCCAATAATCTACTGTTTTTTTTATAAGAGAATACATAAAAACTGCCTGTTGTGATTCCATAAATATACTTGTCAGGAAACCTCCTTAACGGATGGACGGAAACGTCCAATTATTTAAGAGCACCAGAATGAAAATAGTCTTGTCATATAACTGTCACTTCCATTTACCGTCCACTCTCTTTACACCACGCTCTCATTATGTTTTTTCTTGTATTCTGTAAGCTACAAAGTACTAAAGGTGTAATTTATTTTGCAAGCTTTCAATACATAAAGTAGCTTTTATTTTCAAGCATGTTACTTAATACTTTAAGAAAACACCACTCGTAGCTTTAACCACGAAATCCTGGGCAATCCTGTTTACTGTGCATCAGGGATGTCACTTGAATATTATTTGATAAAAAAAAATATTACTGACAAAGTCAATTTGAGACTTTTCATTAGATAATAGTAATTATTTTATTTTTAAATATATAATGTTTTATTGATTAACATTGCTTCATCATATGTCTGTAATATTGTATGTTTACTAATATAATGAAGCTATAAAAAGCTTAGTCGTGGAGCTGTCGGCACAGCATCTGATTGTAAACGCAACGGTTGTGGGTTCGATTCTCACTGGAGAGAATGAATAATTCATTTCTTTCATTTTCTTTGCTCTTGCTAGAAGACAAAGTGCGACGTTCAGTACGCCGCTCAAAACGTAATGTCTGGATATGTGGCAAAGCGGGGAACGGACTGTCATAACATTAGGTGCTCATAACTCCCTCTGCCTAAAAACTAGAAACAAGATTTTAAACTATAGCTTGCACAACCCTAAGATATATTGGAGTTCTACGACGTAGCACGTAACCGTACCGTACGAACCAAACATACGTTCACCTGTACGTGGTCTAAATCTGAAATCATGGAGCCAAATTGAAATGTTTTAAATTGATCTAGCGACTAAATTTTTTTTAAACATATCAAATATCGTATTGCGTAAGAAAATAATTTTGTATTTTAACTTTCTAAACAAAATATATAAATTAATAATGAATGGCATTTACGTTTATTTTTATCGACTATTTTTATTTAATTGGCGTGTGGCAATTAATTGGATAGATTTTGCAGCATCGGTTATCACAAGATTTTTTTATATATAGAAATAAATTACAGACCCATTAAATATTATAAAAGAAAAAATAACAAAGAATACAAATTAATTCTTATAGTAGATACACTGTCTGTATTTAATATTGTTTCTTGACCTAATCAATTCTGCTACTTTGAAGGAAAGAAGTAATTAGTGTTGGTTCCTCTCAACAACCGATTGCCAATTCAATTCGGTAGAGACATTTCAATTTGCCTTTATCTACTACAATTAGGATATTGGCAGAGATTGAATACAACAGACGCTCATTTTGTAGATTACAATTACTTGTATCTTTATGTCTACGTAATGTTCTTATTGATAGGAGAAGTTAAGACGGTTTAACTGTTTAATAGGTTTAAGTTATAAATATTGCATCGTCGTATTTCCACCCCTTATTGTGATGAGTTGATTCAGCAAAAATTTCACATACTACCTAAAAAACATTTTTCTGAGCAAAATATTGATACTAGGCCAAATACATGAATTTTTTTCTATAATTTATTTCAGATAGGGATCACTCCGTTTATTTACCTTTTAAGGAACATTATTTGAATTATGACAAAAGATTAGAGAGATCGCTTTAAATTAACAAACAATTGGACGCTTACAAATGCGACTCCCATTATAACTTCAAAACGGAAACGGTAATTAGAAGGCATTGAAATAACTCGACCAAATTAAAATAGCAGCATCAATTAAACGTGATAAAGTAAATTGTTTTATATAACACATAAGATATAATATAAAGTGTACGTTCTGTTTTTTTTTCTAGTTCCCATAGGAATGATGGGATTAGTGCCTCCTTGCAGTCCCTATGAAGCCGATAATTTAGTTAAGCTTGACTATACCATGTTTCACCTTTCTAAGTCCAGTACTATTGCACGTGCGTTGCATGTTACTCAGTACCGGAAGAGCTTTATATCCATTTATAATACTATTTGTACAAAATGTAAAATTTCGATTCACCCAATGGAAACCCATTGGAATCTCAAAAAAATCCTTTCTTACATTCCCCATGGAACCTGTAGACAAATTTCATCATTTTACTTCTACTACTGTCAGCCATTAATTGATGGAAGAGTTTTGTATACAAATAAATAAATAAATATAGTAAACAACGGAAACTGGGCCAGTTGCTATTTGTACACAGATTGTTCTAATAAATTTAGGAAATGACAAAGTTTTTAGTGAAATTTAAGTAGAATTTCGAACTTATTTAATCTTTTAGCCGTTCTTTGTTGTTTGACTTTTGACTTGAGCTGTAGGGGAGAGCGGGGCTGGTAATAACAAATTTTGTATCGTGCTTTATATTTTTATTAATAAACAACCTTTCGTTATTTTTTAATTTCATTTTTCAGCAATGATTTTAGTAACAAAAACAAATGAACAAAACAAAATAATGTCATTAATTAAATTGAATAGTACCAAAAAGTCATTTAGTAAACTTAACTCCTTAACTGCGAGTAGTAATAACAGAGCTGGGGTTGGTATTCACGTAAGGGCGTATTTATTGACAGATACAATTCCATCAAATATTCAATCAAAATATATATTTTTTTAATTACACTTATACATATAAAGTTCAATCTTTGTCAACTTTTTCAAATCTTTTACATGATTCTGAAATATACCAATAGGCAATATATTAAAATAAAAAAATATTTAAATATTTTATTAAATAATCTGTTATGGCTTCTGGAGCCAATTTGAAACGTAACCGTTTTTTTATAACCAACATATCAGAGACTTCCTCCTTTTTTCTTAACCTATTGGAAGACACGTGTGTATATATCACATGACAAATATCATATTCAGTAAAAAAAATATATTACAGTTTTTATTTCCATAACTTTTTTAGCTGCCAGTTAAACTTCTTAAAATGTAGACTTCACTATATTCGTATTTGGAGTTTCTGTATAAAAGTATGCCTTATATAAAACATATTTGGTAAATACTGCATATACTACTGCACATACTCCTCAATCTCAATCATACAAGACTGAGGAGTACAACTGTTAAACAATATGACTGACTGACAAATGATAAATTAGGAAACATTCTGCTATGTATATAGCACCTATGTTTAGACCGAGAATAGGTTTGTTAATTCTTGCCATTGCCTAGGTATCATAGAATAGGTTTGTTAATTCTTGATTGCCGAGAATAGGCTTGTTAATTCTCTTACCTTCAACCAACCCCACTCTCCCCCACGTTATTTATTTTAATTTGTTGAATAAATACTAAACGGTAACTACAAAGACGAAGAAAAAAATCAATTATCTTATTGTCATAGATGGCTTGATAAATTTTATATATATTAAGTTTATCTAACGTGTGGACAGGAATATTCTACTTCATTTATTCTAATGACATTGATTCTTCAAAGTGCACCATTAGTTAAAAGGCATAAATTATTACGCCTTTTAAAACCATCATTGAATCTATCATTAAATCATCATCAATTATACAGATTACTGTATTGCATGTTATATAAGTCAATGTCATGCGTTCCGCCACTTCAACACACGATGCCTTCGGTTCTACCGGTTTTACGAAATATAAATATAAATAAAAAAATTATTTAACTCGCGTACGTTTGTATGTATGTTAAGCCTCACCATCTATGCGGCAAGTATGGACTAGAAAATTAGGTAGAGAATCAAACTTGGCACTCCATTTTTTTTTACCACGTACCACACAGCTGTGGAATAGCCTGCCGGCGGCAGTGTTTCCAGGTCGATACGACATGGTTACATTCAAAAAGCGCGTCTACCTCGACTTTAAAGGCCGGCAACGCACCTGTAACACCTAAGGTGTTACACGTGGTCTTGGGCGTCGGTGATCACTTGCCAACGGGTGACCCGAACGTTCGCTGCCTTGTCTTTCCCATAAAAAAGACCCACAACCGTCGCAGTTACAATCAGACATTGTCAGTAACACAAACCTAACCTCTTTAGTTTCCACTTTCTTTTGAAATAGATAGACAAATATTAGTGTCATAACAATATACTTGATAGCACACAAAAATTACATTTATACAGAGTATATACACACATATCAAAATGTTCAATATGGCGGCCTTATCATTTGAAACGATCTCTTCCAGGCAATCTCAGGAAAATGATAGGAGGCAATGATGGTAAAATTAAAGAAGGTGCCTCCAATTAAAGAATTAGGTATATATATGCAACACCATTAAGATACCATTTTTCTTTATATTTTCTGTTCTATATATCTATTTTAAGACAATATCATATTCAAAAATAAAAATAGTAGAAATTTTAATCTTAAACTTTAAAAAAATAACAAAAACACGTACAATAAAGTACAGTACATGCAAACAAAATAAATAAATCTATAACTTTCATACAACACGTCGAAATAATGTCGCTTAACCGCAGTCCTTTACTTCTTGCCAAGTTAATTGGACGATATCCGTTACTTTGGCAGCGGTCACTAGGGAAACAGCTGTAACAAGGAGGTCGAATAATATACAGAACATTATTGAACTATTCGATGCGGTCTCGTTAATTTATTATATATAAATAAATAAATATTGGTATAATATTGGAATTGGTTTTTCAGATTGTTTTTCCTTTCATTTAGTTCTATCGAAGGAGGAACCAAAGTTAGTTATTAGAAGTACATAAACATATATAATATCTATTACAGTTTATCCCAGAATAGTTAGGTTACATAGGCGGAGAAAACTTAGTGCCAGGACACTCCATCCACCGCTCTCTGCTTAAATTTGAGACATAATGTTGACTTGGAGATCCCAACGTCGAGCTTTAAGACAAAGCTATTTAACCTATTGCTATAATAATTTATAATGAATAAATATAAACAGATGAATATAAATATAAACAGATTAAAATCCTATATAAAATGGAAAAGATCTTATTTCTTGAAAAATAAAAAATCTTAGAAACTAGCCAACTACTGTCAAAGGAAGCTAATTAATTGCTCGGAGAAGCTGAGTATAAAATAAGGTAAAAATATCCTATAAGACATTTACAATACAAAAATACGGGAAAAGTATAAAAAGTAAACGAAGCTGTCAATTTCTTGTCCTATACATACATACATACATATTATATTGGTCCACAAAGATTCGTTTTTGATTGCCAAAAGCCATTGCAGCGTAGTATGCCAGCAATTTTGATTTCAAACATTACTAGGGGGAAAGCTTATATTAAAATCATTTTTACTTCTCTACTCTAAAAAGACAAAATGTGGCGTTGTGGCGTTGGCGTGTGGTTACTTAAAGTTTTTAATGATGTTTAATGCAGGTTACGTCTATGGATATAATATTTAATACAGGTATATTTTTGTTAAATAGCTTCTGATATAGCAAGGCAGAGGGAACCTAGTGTTAAAACACTCCGTTTCCTTTACTTCCGCCCAGTTACCGATATATTGAGTGTTGACATGCAGTTCCGCATCACCTACGCCATGCTTTATCCTTTTACCATAGCTCAATAATCGTCGTGATTACGGTCAGACGCTGACTGACTGAGTGGAAATCAAAAATATATTTATATGGCAGTGGAAATAGATAGATTTGTTCCAAATATTTTTTAGTAAAAAAAATATTGCTTTCTCTTTTGCAATTGTGTATGTTCAATAATAAATGTAACACTTCTAATATAAGTAAGCCGTATTAAGTATTTATTTGATAACTTTTTAATAACGGTAATGCAAATTAAAATTAAAAAAAACATCTTAAGTCATCACTAAACAAAAGAATTAAACAAAATCGGCAGTCTGAAACATGCCTAAGAGAAAATGAACTAATCTAATTGTGAACTGTACGTTGAATGGCGCTAGATAATTTCAAACGAGTCAGTTGGTATGTATTGAAAAATGCAGTGACAGTCATTTATATATTTTATTTCGTTTTATGTTTTTTATATTATTTTTACGTGTTAAAATGCTGTCTGACATAAGTGTTTACATTTTGTTCTCAACTTCACGCTGTATCTCGCTTAAAGCAGGATAGACAGAGAGAACTTAGTGTCAATACTTTTATTCATTCACTGGTGCATCCAGTAGGCATCAACACACAACTAGACGAGTCAGATACTGTCTGTAAAATATTTGCAATTATATATAAATATATAAGTGAATACGTCCTGCACTATAGTCAATAAGGCCGTCGTGGCGCAAGCAATATACTGTAAACGCAATGATTATGCGTTTGACTCCCACTATGAGAAACTAAGTATTTTATTTCTTTCCTCCGGGGAACGGAGTGTCTTAACACTTGATTCGTTTTGTCTACCCTGCTGTATGCGGAAATGTATTTAGTAATAAATATTTTTATTTACTCCATTGGTCGGTGAAACTAGTGAAACTGTGAAACAATATAGCTTATTACAAAGACGATCGGTTTTTTTTTTTGCTTTTTTAAGATTGTAGTATCAGATTACTTATAGATAAGGAGTTGCAATAAGTATACTAATGCCGACGCCACAAAATTTTATTAAATATTAGATTGGAAAATCTCGTAATTTAAACCTCCTTCATTCAATATAACATAACACATTCTCCGTCACCATGTATATCAAGACATAATTAACATTTCTTCGCATAAATACGTTAAGCCTTGACAAAATTTTCCTACTTGTAGCGACAATTAATTAAGTTAATTAATATTAACAAGCCTTCTATCGACTACGTTGAATTAACTCGTTATTTCAACTTAATTAGAGATACCTCAATGGTTGTGAGGTACGTGCACTCGGCACTCGATGTGGGGTGCTAGTGTGAGCGGATATAACAATAACAAAGTTATTGCAAAACAGAAAATGATAATAATCTGTCTGTCTATATATAAAAAGTATAGGCAATATACCTAAATACCTTGCAACTTTAGACGGATGGACCGATGTGAATCAAAATTGTGTGTGTATAATTCAATAGGTTTCTAAATGATTTGCAAATACAAGTAGATCCGGTAAGGTTCGTTTCTCCTACGTACGGAGACCAGCTACTAATTATAAATAATAAATAACTCTGTTCCAATTATTGAATCAAATCTGGGATTCTGGGATTTGGGGAAGAATGGGAATATTATTCATTTTCCCGCTTTGCTCAATAGATTACTCTAAGATTGATTCCGGAATGGGAACAAGTATTTTAATTCTAGGTACCATCTACCTATCCTACTGCTATATGCGCTAAACGTATTTTAATTATTTAGATATCATTCGCTTTCTCCGATTGTAAAATATGAAGCCACTTTAAAAAAATTAACATTCTTAAAAAAATTATGACAAAATTCACTATGTTAATAACATTATTTGCTTATATCATCTACATAGAACAATTTAAAATGTATAGTTAAATTAGCTCAAAAGACCAATATTCGTATCCTAAAACGCAATTCTTTTTATCATAATAAAAAATATATATGTATGTAATATTTCTTTAATTTTAGCTTAGGTATATACACTAACAACCTGCTCTCACTTGACCTTGGAACCTGCCTCACTAAATTCGTTTAATTACTGAGAAGGATATACGATCAACCCTTGTAGGGAAACCGTGTATTTTGGGATTAATTCAATGGCTTCTGTTAAATAAATAATTTGGAATTACAAACAATACTTAGGTAGGAGATTTAAAAGGATCTGCAAATTATGAAAATAACTACTATAAATTTCGACGAATTTCTCTAAATTAATATTAGTTTCTAATGTAATTAAATTTAATCTTATACAAAAATGTAAGCTTCACACGATGACTATAGATTATAGGTTTTGTAAATAAACAAAAATTCTATCGATTTCGAATAGTATATATAGAAATATATATACAAAAAATACTTTAACGTAGTGAGATTGGAACCTGCACCTTTTGTATACCGTCACAGCATTCGTCGTCAGTTGAGTGATGCGTTATATCTAGCTATTTTTGGAATTCTTATGAAGTTGTTGTGTTTGCTTAACATTCCTCTTTTCTTAGTTAGAAATGGCATTTAAAAAGAAGAAAAAAAAATATAAAATTTTAAAAGTTATCTATTTTTATTTTAGAAACAAGGTCAAATATAATATCTACGATATTACTAGTGTAACTACACGCTGAACTTTCTAGTTACAGTTTAGAACCATAATATTTCAAATCTAATTTATATAAAAAATATCTTGGCAAAAAAATTCCTAAACGTTCCTCCATTTTAACACGTCCTAACCTTAAAAGTCCGGACATTTTTTACATTCTCGATACCAAATTCTACGAGCAAACAATAATGTTTCAGTAAAATTACTATCTGGTCGAGGATTTTGTGATATTTATGACTCATAAACCTGACCGTCGTCGCTTTATCGAAATTTTATGGCTGGACTTATTGGAATTAGTTTTAACGGCATATGATCATTTTTTCTTCAAGTTTATAGCTTTATAAGAGAAATATTTCATATAAGAATTACAAAAAAATTAAATTACTTAGATTTTTTTACTTTACTTTTTGACATTAAGCGTGTTTAGGTGACAGAGTGCCCCAGTACACAATGTTTTCTTTAGAGTAATTACTTATATTTTCCAGCTCAAATGATAGAAATTGTCGTATGCTATAAATTCGCTATATACTTGTTATGCTCGTTTAAATTTCGCTTCACTATAACTGCAGCAACTAAATTACCATAAAACCCATTAGTCTAAAGTCGACATAAAAAGTACTGCAGTGATCGATAGTTTAAGTTGTACCCCAAAGTTTTCACCATAATTTATAGGAAATTTACATATAAATTTGTATATTGTTCGTTATCGAAACTCGCTTCCATTGTTGCCAAATATCCAGAATTTTGGATTATTTTTTTGGATTATTTATATAGGTATATCTTCTTCCTTATTCTGCAAAATCTCATTTAATTAACTTCATTTTCAAAGACCATTTTAAATTAGAAAAATTGATCGAGTGTGAGTCGAAACCGCTGCACACCTGGAATCTCCTAAACGGGAAGGTCAACGGGAAGTACAATTTAATAAAAATGAGAATCTTATACTTGCGTGCGAATGCAGTAACTATAGATATAAATTCGTAATAGTTTTATGTGTAATATACCTAATTGTCTATTTATATAATATTTTTTCTTTATTTTGTTCTGTTTGTTCATATTTTTGATTAATTTCATGATTCTAGGTCAATAGTACCCAGGTGTACCCTGGTACACAGGTACCAGGTTTTGATTGCGCAGCAAATTAGAGAAGAATGTAGCAAAAACTAAATAAATTCGTATCAATTACGTTGTTTTAAAAAATAAGATTATTGTTATTAAGATTTAGATTTAGTGTAGACCTGGATATTTGATGCATTCTTGAGAAAAATGTTCTTGCCGGACAGACAGACACACAGGGAAACAACACGAGGACAAACAAGTGATCCTATAAGGGTTCCTTTTTAGATAAGGAACTCTAAAAAAGAAATATAATTCTAATGTAATTATTTACTAATGGTGGAATTCCCAAGTTAAGGGGGTGATTCGGAAAAAGAAGGCTGCGTTTAAAGAGTGACAGCACTCCAACTCTCCTGAAGACAGACTGGATGGAGTACATAGCAGCGAAACGTGCCAGCAAAAGAACTGTGGCCAGGGCCCTCAGTAAAAGTTTGTCGCCATTATACAACCAACTTGAAACTGTGGAGGGGCAGAAGCTCATATACTATTGGCTCGTAAAGCGACGCAGGATATTACAGAATGTCTCTGCGTCAGAGATTCTTGGGGCACGTTGCTTTGTAGTCACGCCATCTGTGAAGGATGGTCCACTGAGGATATTGAAGACCGACCCTGGCAAACAAATCGGGACTAATGCCAGGCAGAAGATGGAGTTATTACTTTTAAATATTTATTTTACTTTCAAAGCCACCATCTGTTACACGCCATTTAATTACATCGATAACGTTTTGTTTCAGCATACGAGCATGCTCGTATGCGCGCATTTGTTTTTTACAAATTTATTGATATTGGTACAATAAAAGCTTTATTGTTATCTGCCTTTCTAACAAGATAGAACACAAAGGATAAACACAAAACTCAAGAAAAATATGCTTTCAAGAATATATTGAAAATATGTAAGAAAAACAAATCGTTCTCAATTTTTTGCTCAATTTCTATTTCGATATTGTGTGTTAAGCGGTGGAATCATATGCCGTACATTGGCTTACCAGACCGTGGAAACGGTATTTCCGTTTTCACTTAATATAATTACTCGGTTGGATGGGTGTGGGTTCCATACCCACTCGGGTATTATTATCATTTCCTCTCTTGGTAACACAAGGTGCGGTGTTGAGTTCCTTCACTCAATTTGGAGTTTCTTAAGCTCTGACTGAAAGCGTGGAATTGAGTCCAGTAGTTTAGTCTCAACGCTAGATTCTATCGACCCTGTGGAATAAAAGCTAGATAAAGCAAAGCAAGCTACGATAGCGTCATACAAATAAATAGATAAATAGCTTAACGTTACTTCCCACACTAGAGCGAGAAAATGCAATAATTCATTCTCCCCAAGCTAGAAACGAACCCGCAACCGTCGGCCTCTCATACACATCTCATTGGTATCATACAATATTATTAATATACTAAAAACACTTACACAGTAAAATTCCTAATAATGTTAAGTATAGTTGAAATGTCCAACAATAGTACAAGAGCACATGTATATAAATCACATATTCTCGTCGGTTCATACCAAGTACAGGCTTGGACTAAAATAAATCACACGATAAAGATTTGTGACGCTTTATTCCCCGTTGATAAGGAAAACCATTATTTTCCTTTCCACGAATATGTGTAATACATGAATATATATATATATATATATATATATATATATATATATATATATATATATATATATATATATATATATATATATATATATATATATATATATATATATACTACTTAATATATAACCATAATTTTATCTTAAGTCGTGTATGTATGAAAGCTTAAATCTTTCAAACTTCACATCGATTTGAAAACATTTTTCACTAATAAAGCGTTCAAACGTTTCGTTTGTATAAAAAATTTGTTGGTTTCATAAGCGAAATGAATTCGACTGAATTTTTATTGAAATAAGACAGAATTATATATGATCACAAAAATTTCATATAATCACATATAAAATTGCATAATTATAATCACAAGCTGTCAAAAATCCATTAATTAATCACACTCAGCTTCGTGCATCAAAATGGCGCGCCGGACGTACCGGAAGTGGTAGAAACTAAACACCACGACGAACGAGAAGAAGTACAGAACTGAAATAATATATAAAACATATTAATCAAAATTTTAAGGAAGCCCCTTGCAGCTTTAATACTAAGAGCTTTTTTAACTTTAATAATCAGTTACTTTTATTTCCGTCGCTTTGGTACAGTACAATACGCCTCGTATAGGGGAATAGATTATCTTAACACTAGATTCCCTCTGCATAACTCTATACTGCGAAACACTGTTTTGCCTTCGAGCTGTATCCCGCATATAGCACGTTTCCCTCTCTCCACTTTCTATTTTCCGCCCAAATTCGTGACATGGCGTGTTGGATGACAAAGAAACAACACCGCTATTTGTGTTTGCTTATAAGAGCGTGTAAATTAATATAAATACACCGAGCGAGAATCGAATCCATTACTATTGTTTCTCACAGTAGCGTACGATATAATTAAATGAGCAGCATGTGAATAAGTTATCAAATGCTCTTTATACCTACCTCCCTTTCCGACCTTTGCTTTTATATATGACAGAATATTTAAAAACCTGAAGACATTTAAAATATGCTCCAACAGTGTATTTTACTTCACTTGACTTTTACTTAATATGTTTAATATATTCACATTTATTGCCAAAGTCTTATATTGATTTTGATAAAGACAAAATGTACCTTTACATCTTAAACATGACATGACTGTTATTTTATGGTTGATCTGATCTTAAAAGGCTCCGTTTGATTGCATAAACGTCAAAGATGAATAGAAAATGAATAGAAAGATAGAAAGGCAAAACACGTTCCAACGAAATACACAAATGTATATACAGTATGTATAAACAAACTGTTTTATTTTATTTATCTATGTTACGCTTATTAATGGAAACATATGTGGATAAAAATACAAACTTAAAATTAGCCATGTGAGGAACTTATTATCAGTGTTTGAAACTGTGTATCGATTTATTAGCACAAGATTCTGTGCCGACTATTTGACCCAGCTCTTCGCTTGTGACTTTATACGCGTAGGACGCAACAACGAGCGAATTTCGCATATGATTAAAATTATCGGCTTGGTATTAATACTATAAAAGACCATAATGTCAATTAGGATGTTAAAGCCCGGTCAAAGTGGAGTACGCTTAAGTCCCCGGAAGGCAGACCCTGACGAACGCAACCGTGACTAATGTCAGGCAGTAGAAGAAGAATGAAATTAACGTAAGCAGTGACGAGCACGACCACTCTGTCAAGAGTGAACCGACGAAGAAGACAAAGGAGTGAGGACCTAGAGTCAAGACAGTCCGTGCGGACAGTCAAGAAGTTCTCGGAGCGAGGAAAATTAAAACAATTAATTCTCCCCGAGTGGGAATGGAACCCACAATAGTCGCGTTTACAGGCAGACGTCTGTAATTAAAAACAGTTTGAAACGTGTTCTCGATGAGAAAATAGGGGAGATATAATATTTCCATTTTCTAGTTATAGTACAAGGCGCAGCGTTGAGTTCCGCCTCTCAACACGCAATATTTCAAAGATTAGGCGGAAAGCGAGGAACGGAGGGTAACATAACTCACTTTGGTTTGGTCACAACCACTTTATTGCTTTTCTTCCATCAAAAGTACTAGGTCTAGCCTCAATGCCGCGTCAGGAACTACTATCCCATTTTATTAAAATCCGTCGCTTATATACTATTTAATCAGTGACACAATCGTATTCATAATTTATTACTACCCTATTTTCCAGAACCTAATAGAAGTCTTAGAACAATAGATACACACTAAATTATCTTTGGCTACTCTACCATCTGCGGGATACAGCGTGAAGTAAAAAGTGAAGCGTAAAGAAAATATAGTCTACATATACAATATGATTTCTCACATATTACCTACCTACATAATATAAAATAATGCTCATCGAGTTTCAATAATATTTGCATTGAAACGGCCGGCGATGGAGTTGATTCATTAATTACTTAATGCGTGGCGATCCATCCGATCTCGATCATTTTCAATCTAGTAATGAACTTATCATACAAATGCATCAGCTCAAAGGGGAAGTATAAAAAGTCTATTATATGTTTGTTACTACCAACAGTGGGTTTTAACTTCAATAATAAAATACACGAGTTGGCGTCCGACCATTTTGTTTGTGAGGATTTTAAAGTAGTAAAATCTTTCGCACGGCTGTCTGTAGAAATTTCGGGAAATCCCCTCTTAGTACTCCACTAAACTATCTACGTACAGTAGTTTAGGCTGCAGTTTTATTTAAACATATATAGAATAATATACAGGTATAACCCATTTAGAAAACTGGGCTACAAAGTCACTATATTAAATTCAATTAAATTATTCTGACTATAGCGAAGTCACTATATATATTTATAATTTTATTAGTAGAGAATTGCCTTACCAGCGCCGAAAAACGTAAAGAGCCCGCTAACGCACGCTAGATTCGCAAGCCTGTGTTGTTCGTCTTTTATTTTAGGTGCTAGAAAAATGAAAAAAAAACATAATAGTAAATTTTACTTGCTTTCATAATCTATATGTCATTACGTTAAGATTGATTATATTAATATATTACTTTATTATTTTTTCTGCAGTAAATAATAATTATTGTTGAAACACGAACTAGAGACAAACCAGCTGAAGATTTCCCAGTACAACTGAACAGACTGGGAAATGATACAAATATATATATATATATATATATATATATATATATATATATATATATATATATATATATATATATATATATATATATATATATATATATATATATATATATATATATATATATATATATATATATATATATATATATATATATATATATATATATATATATATATATATATATATATATATATATATATATATATATATATATATATATATATATATATATATATATATATATATATATATATATATATATATATATATATATATATATATATATATATATATATATATATAATATATATATATATATATATATATATATATATATATATATATAATATATATATATATATATATATATATATATATATATATATATATATATATATATATATATATATATGTATACATATATATACATATATATACTATTTCTCTTAAATTGCTCGACCGATTTAGATGAAATTGTGTATAATATTAATAAGTATGAAGCTGCAGTTAGTGTGCCTGCAATAATAAAAGTTATTCAGCTTCAACAAATTATAAAATCAAACGTAATAAATATGTAGCTGTATGGAGCTGTAGGAAACCAGTTCACCTAAAAAAATCAGATATGTAACCTTAGCGTCTTAGCGACATTTCTACTTAAGTTTTTTTTATGTTATTATCTTATCATATATATGTTTTTTATGTTATCATCATAGCATATATGTGTTATATTCCCATGTACATATATGAACATGTTTTTGAAAGTTCATAAACAATTATACCTGTATTACTGCACTTTTAATAACTCGAAAGCAAATAAAAATTTACAAGTGCTATCATACAAATATTTACATAAAAAATGACTCTGGGTCGCAATCAATTTTTAGTTTGTATTGTCAATGCGTATATTTTATTAAGAGCTTTTATAGGCTAAATTGGATTAAGCTCGTTACCACTCGACGTGTTAACTTTTTGTAGCTTTTTCTATATTCGACAATTTCACGAATACATAGTTGACAATCAAAAAGTGCTGTTATTTTAATAAAATTATTGATTCAATAGATTTTTTAACTAAAATTAGTTATTAAATTTAAAGTTATTGTGGAACAGTTGTTAAATTTAATTGTAGGTTCGAAATAAAATATTTTACCATACAAGAATAATTTCATATAAAACGAATAAATAAATTTATATTCTAATGCCCAGAAAAAAGTGTAATCATGAATATATAATATATAAGACTTCTTATAAATTAGCTAATCTACAATTACACATCGACTGAAGCGTCACGCCACAAGGGCTTATTGTCTTTTCAAATAATCCATGAACTTCATCGTCATCAGTCCAGTTTCTACACGAGGAGGCGTATGACAAACACACGTACAGAATAATCAATACTATTTTATACTATTCTATAATAATTATAAAAAGAAACATATGAAATTCGTACCATCCTTGAACCGTGTGCAGGCTCTGCCTATTTTAGTTAGAGCGAGAGACATTATTGCAACCCACACAAACATCGCCACCAAGAGGTACACCTAGAAACGATTAATTACAATTATTAATGAATATAATTAATCTTGACACCAGATTTTTGATTACGCAAACCCCGATCTCGGATAGGAACTCCAGGGATTTAAAGCCGGAAGCCACTGGGGGAGACCTATGTCCAGCAGTGGGTGGAACAACGGCTGTGATGATGATGAAAGCACATACCGAGTACATATTTTGTGCCATCAAAATCTGCTCAGTTGTTCCGAAGATTAGCCCGGACCAATAGAAAGACAGATCGATTATTTTTTTAATTTCACTTGTGGTCTGGTTAGACCATAAGGACTAAACGTTCTTATACTCAAAATAATAATAAGCAGTATAACACTTGTGTTTAATATATGAACAATATGTCTCTAATACATGTCTGGTATAGTAATATAATACGCAAGTAAAAGTAGTTTAACCTTTTAGAAAACGTTTTAAAATTTGGACGTAGCGGGACTCGAAACTGCGCGCCACTTGGATATTGTCCAAGAGCTTTAGCCAATTGAACAACATGTTAATTTAAAAGCAAAATTTAAACAGATTAATGGAATGGAAGGTATTTTTCCCTTAGAAGGTACCAAGAGTCAAGTCCATTTAAATAGTTCCTTTTAAAATGTGTAAAAATAGAGAAGATCTTACTATACGTTCGTTTTGTAGGTCAATAGCATAGAATGGTTGAGCTTTTTATACACTTATTACAACTTATTTTTTTTTTGTATACCCGATAAGAACGTATGGCTCATGTGATTTTTCGTTCCTTTAAACATCGGTCAAGTGCGAGCCGTTGCACAGAAGAAAGTAGATCTTATCGATCGATTTTAATATTAATTTCAGCTTGATACCGAGCGACCTTGATTTAGACAAACAAACAGACAGACAACAATGTAATCCTATAAAAGTTTGTATTATTCTTTTAAAGTACAGAGCCATTGAAAATGTTAAATAAATTGGTTAAACGTTTAAATCTTTTAGTATACAATTTAAATGAAATAAAAATAAATTCACCGTACAAATAAATTGCATATTCAAATGTATGTAGGTAGCATTTCAAAAGCACAACTGCACCACAGATTCGTTGCTCTTGCATTAATTTGAAATATCAACACTTCAAGTATTCAGTGTAACACGATTAACTGTAACTGTTAACCCGGTTATTGCAACGCAGTAAAATATATTTAACCCAAGCTAATGGTATTCTCATTTATATTAATATTACAATGATATTTCTCCGTCTCTACATTTTAGGTTGAATAACGAAACTTAACGCTACATTGTATTTATCCAGAATAAAAAAAAAATTTAATTCTGGCTTCTTTGCACCAAATACTGACCATTGATCATCAACTGCCACGGAAATATTCCTTATAATAAAAAAAAATACTTGCATATAGTATTCTAATCGGTCCGTATGCGCATTGTGCATATATATGTGCATATGTATTACTTCCAGATAGAGTGACTATTATTATTCATGTTCATTAAATATGTATCTAATAGAGTAGGTGTAACAAGAATAGTCACATTTAATACAAATAAACCAAAAAGTTACTTAAATATGAGGCTATCGAGGCGTAGTGGCAGAACTTCTGACTATATACGTGAAGATTGTAAGTTCAATTCTCATTTGGGGCAAGAAATTATTTACTTACTCCGCTCTGGCAGATAAAAAGTAGATTGAGTGATGAGTTTCGTCATGTAACACGTTAAGTCTTAACACTAGGTTTTCTCTGCCTAAATTACCCTATGCGGGAAAAAGCGTGAAGTAGGGCGCAACCGGGAGACGCTTTTCCACTGAACCATGACCTTCTCTATTTTTATCTTATTTTTATCTATCTTATTTTTAATACGTAATTCTCTCTGCCCAAGGGTAGTGAGATATATATATTATATATATATATATATATATATATATATATATATATATATATATATATATATATATATATATATATATATATATACTAAAACATATTATTGAAATGACTAGCATACCAACATTGCCCTACAATTTTCAGTTAGAGCAACGATGATCAACAAAACACCAGCTCCGGTTACACCGCTTAGTACGGCACCAGTGGCCATGCTCATGACTGAAAATAAAAAAATAAAAATAAAGTTGTAATTGAGACCAACCTTGGTGGGTCTGAGACAGCGCTTAATTTAAAAAAAATTGTGTACAAAATTACTGTAATTTCAATGCCTTGATTTTACAAGGTACGGCGTTGTGTTCCGCTATAATAAACACTCCATATAACGTCTCTTATACGCCTATTCAATTAATTTAATATTTAAAAAGGCCATTCTAAAAGTAAATATGTTATAGATATATGTTTTTTATTTAAATTTTTACATATTTATCATATTTCGAGGCAGACAATCTAGTGACTTAAGCACTCTTACAAGATACTAAAACTCGATACTACTTGGAAGTTACTTAAAAAAGTGGTTAAAATAAAATATTACATTAAATATTTCTATTGACTTCTGATTGGCCATAAACATTAATACAGAACGGGTAATCATCTGGTAAAGAAACGAACGATCTTTACGTTTTAAAAAAAAATCAAATCAATCTGTTACTGTTATTGCATAACACATTTTCTAAAAAAAAAAAGAAACCTCTTACATTGAGAATTAGATGTGAGGTGTATATCATCATACAGCTTCCCATGTGTAAGTATCAGCGTCAGAAGAATGGATCCCACAAGTACTTGGGCGAAGGCGATCAAAAGTACACCAGGGAACAAATTACAAACACCACAGCAACTCTCGATGTGACATCCAGGTTTGTGCACAGTAAAATGTAGGGGTACGTGGGAAGATCTACTCCTGCTACGTCTTTTCTCCTCATCTTCCGAAGATTTGGCACAGTCTTCTGTGCTTTTTGCCATATTTATGCCTATTTGACATCTGTCAAAATTTGACAAGAATTTTGTGAATTAATTAGTTTGAATAAAGACTTTTAGGCAATACATCACTTTTTTTCAACTCTAGTGTCCTTTAGGTGATAATTTTGTATTATTCAACATTATAATGCTTGAAATCGCATTTATAATATAGTAAAAATATCGATATAGTAAAATATAAAAATAAACTTTTAAAGATAAAAGATTATTGGTACCAAAATAAATGTGACCCATGTCAATCGAGGTCAATCTTGTCAATCAACGTACGGACCTTTACAATAAATACTAAATTATATATATATATATATATATATATATATATATATATATATATATATATATATATATATATATATATATATATATATATATATATATATATATATATATATATATATATATATTATATATATATATATATATATATATATATATATATAATATATATATATATATTTATATATATATATATATTTATATATATATATATTTATATATATTAAGTGTAAATATATTTACATGTTAGGCTTTCTTGTCTTGGATTTCGTCACCTAATATATCATGTCATTCTCTGGGTGAGTGAATTTAGAGAAACAAGGATATAAAAGAAACTTTATTGTCCCTATTCTAAAAATGTTATAATATAAATGTCAAAGTATAATACGGTATAAGCATAATGGACTTGACAGATATGTGAAACAAAATAGCGATTTGTGAGAGAATAATGCGCAATATCGCAACAGACACCCAGAGACGCCAAAGTAAATAAAAGAAAGAAAATCAATAAAAAATTAAAATTTGTTTCTTTTTTAGCTTCACCCCAGATCCCCGTATGCAGACAGAGCCTAGCGTTAAAGACCTTAACACTTTACACCTAAATTGACATCGAGACACTGTGTAGAACTCAATACCGTATCAATATTACCAGAGCAGCGAAATTAAGCAAATTTGAGTAAAAATTTATATAATGTATATAAATTGTCCACTTTACCATTTTGAATCAAGACATATCAATAATAATAAAAAACATAGGGGCGCTTGTAAATAATCAGAATCCATTATTTGATACCCAAATAGGATGGTAAACAAAGCGGTGCCTAAAATGAGTGAAATTTCAATCTCGCTGTGTCCGACAGTTTCGGGCCTGATTGCGGATTACAGCTCCAATCGATTCAACTGAAGCATGGCTGAAACACCAAATCTGTTTAGACGCGTCGAAATGCAGTGTACGGGATTTTGCCAGACTCAGGGGTTTTGTTTAATCTTTATTTATTACTTACTTTAATCTGTGGCTTTGCTCGTGGTCAAATGGAATAATTTATAGTTATTTATGATATGTACAGCATTCTATATGACCACAAGTACAGTGGTTGACATCAAAACCTATAGTCTATATATATATATCTATAGTAGCCTATAGTCTTCCTCAATAATTGGACACAAAAAGTTATTTTCCAGGAACAAATAGTTCTTATTCTTAACCTTTGTATATTTTAAAATAGCATGCAAGGTCGTGGCGTATTTGCCCAGCGTCTACCTGTAATCCCGATGGTTTGTGGGTTCGATTCCCACTCGGGGAGAATGAATTATTTTTATTTTTTCACTCTGATAACAAGACAAAGTGTAGTGTTGAGATTCGCCACGCAATACTCAATGATGGCACTATCGAAAAGCGAAAAGCAGGGAGCGGAGTACCTTATCACTAGGTTCCCTATGCCTACCCTGCTATGTGTTTGATACAGTCAATGGTGGGATGACGCTATTTAAAAAAAAATAAGAAAAAAGAGTCACCTATTATAGATGTACAATTAAAAGTGGATGGTGGCTATTGTATATTACATCTTCCATAGATTCAAGTGAAGCGTGAATGAAACTCCAAATCTCTTTAGAAGTGTCGATGAAATGCAGTATTCAGGATTTGACCAGGCTTAATAGAGGACTTTGTTCACGGTTTATACCGTAAATTCCAAAGAGATTTTCTATTTACACCAATTTGGACCGCCTTTCCTTCTATCTTTTAATAATATAGTAGTAGCAAATGATATAAAATGTACATATGTACAAAATATTTATATATTTATATATATATATTTATATATATATATATATATATATATATATATATATATATATATATATATATATATATATATATATATATATATATATATATATATATATATTATCATTAAAAAAAGACGAAATCTATTTAAGCATAGGCTGTAACTATACATGAACACCTTTTGAATTTTATACGATAGAATAATATAGCATAAAATCATTGTAAAATTGAAAATTCGGCGTGATTTTAGACACGGCTTTGTTTACCCGCTTCCTATTTGTGTTTAAAATAGGGGATTACACGCTTTCATACCGCTTCATCAATATGTATAGTCGTGACAGTAATAATATCGGCTTTCATATGAGCTTATAGATGAAAAGTTATTTAATATTTAAATTGATGTATTGTTGACTTTAGCATTGATTTGGTTTTGAAATTAAAATGATAATTGTGACTGAAGTTTGTGGCAAAATGTAGGTTTTCTACATATTTACATAGTATATGGTATAGTAGAAATGTAGTAGGGATTTTAATGCAGTTTTCACTTATAGATAAGTATAATTCACGAGGAAAGATTATGTGTTGTATATGTATATTACATTACAATAAAGATTGAGAATGTCCATTATTTTTAATATGCTGGTTTAGAAAGCCTTGTTATTGTTGCGTACTGCACTTAGTCTCACAAAACAACAGCCAGCGAACAGAATGCTAGTATAATAGAAGCTTCCCTCCGATGATTTGGCAAGATATATATATATATATATATATATATATATATATATATATATATATATATATATATATATATATATATATATATATATATATATATATATATATATATATATATATATATATATATATAAGTCCCTGAATGAATTTAATACAAAATATAAAATAATGTGTGAATACTACTTTAAAATTATACGGTATAATGAGTCTTCTTATGCTTACTTTTATGCAGTATATTAGCATAAAGTATTCTCCTTGACGTACCTTTACTTAGCTTCGTGGATGTAAAGTTGTGATTTTCATAGTTTTATGGTAAAATATACGTATGACATACTAAACCTCGTATGTAATTTTTTTCAACTTTACGCTTTCTAGACACTACGTTTTAGCGTACAAGGTGCAGCTAGCTATTTAATTTGAATGCATTTCTACATTATGGATTTCAAATGATAAGGAATTATAGAGAATAATTCAAAAAGTAAAGTGTTATTACTCTAAATCCAATATGGCAGACAAAATTTTTTATGCTATCTGTACAATATGAGCAACAACTAAAAGGATTTGTCGGAAAATTTAAAACGCACTTATATTAACTTCATTCTTAAGTTAAAACTCCAAATAAATAAATAGCTATACGATACTATATATACGTGTACGGTATAAACAGTGTAGGCAGAGAGAATCCAATTTTTCCGTCCAATTTTTCACATAGCGTGTCAGGTGGCGGAACTTAACGTCACGCTTTGTATTACCAAAGAGAGGCAATGAGTGTAATACATTCCCCCGAGTTGTAATCGAACCCACGGCCGTCGTTTACAGTCAACCGCTGTGCCACTGCGTCACTACGTTAAAAGTAAAATTAAATCAGTGCAATTTATTGAATTAACTTATTTATTTATACATGTACAAGTAACAAAATTTTATATCGATTATGAATTGTAATGACTTTACAAGTTTATTTTTATATTTTAAGCCCATTTAAAAGCTTTTTATTAACTTTTATTTACTACTATTAATGTTTATAATAAATAAGAGACGATTTAATCCTTACAGTAAAGTGTCGCTTTCTACTTCTGTTGAGGCCAACATGGCTTTGTTCTTTTTAGCAGAGAGCGGAGAGCACCTTACTAAAAGCACGATGGCTATGGTTCTATTCCATACGGAGAGTAAATGGAACTGGTTAGAAGCAGGGCGTTGTTTTGCCACTCGACATACAACATACTGGAAAGTAGAGAACTAAGTGTCTTAACACTTAGGCTTAGGCTGTATCTGCCTATTCTAAGGATAAAACGTGTACCTGAAAAGTTCGCTCTCTAATAATTTATTTATGATTATAAATAAATCACACTTCAATTGTATTGATAATAATATTTAAGTAAAACATCTTTAATTACAAAACGATTGACCGAATAACACATCACGGTAATCGTATTGTAGAATGTAACGTGAAAAGATATCCATTAGCGTCTCGCGTTCTTTCAGCTCGAGTCACTCAACGTCCGGTCCACTTTGTATGGCTCTCGGAAAAAGCCTTTCAGATTAATCCCTTTTTTAAATAAATTAGATTTGTATTTATTTCTAAAAAAATATCAATTGACGGCTAACTTTTAATAATCCAATTTATAGTGTATTAATTTACGCATTTTAAAGTCCATGCTAAGGTTTTCCATTCATTAAGAGAGGTCAAGAAGCCGACGCTAGCTTGTGGAACTTAGCTGTATGAATAGGTAATTATCAATATTTTATTAGGATCACCGTGGCGCAGAGGAACAGCGTCTGCCTGTAAATGCGACGGTTTGTGGGTTCGATTCCCACTCGGGGAGAATGAAATATTTTCATTTTCTTCACTCTGGCAACAAGGCAAAGCGCGGCGTTGAATTCCGCCACTTAACACACAATACCTCGAAGGACGTAAAATGGGGAGCGGTGTGTTTTAACACTAGGTTTCTTCTACCTACGGTTCCCTCTGAATACCCTGCCATGTGCGGAATACAGTGTGAAGCTAAAAAAGGTAATTTTGAATCTAAACACAGAATATTGTAAAAAAAGTAGTTATGCAAGACACTAAGCAAGCACAATCGGAGACGTGAGTTTTTAGCATTATTTCTTTGAATACTCCGCTAAGTGTTCCCGACAGTGTCATCATTTTTTCACTAAGTAACGAGACGAGTAGTTGAATGAATGAAATGTGATTGGAATAGATTTTTTTTATATTTTTTTTTTATAAAAAAAAATTTTACAACTAAACAAGGGCACCGAAACTTGACTACCTTTAAAATTGTTTTAGCTAGACTTTGTATAGAGCTTTACGCATGTTGCCTTAACATTAAAAACAAGCTACAATTTTATATAAGAAAAAGGTTAGATATTTTGTTGCCTGTACATGAAAAATTATTTACTTATAAAATTGTTTGCTTACTTCAGAAAAGATTTATGTAACATATATAACTGAACAAATTTCAATTACTAAATTGCTTAATTTAGAACGGAGTGTCTTGTCATTGTGTTCTCTCTATTCAACCTCGTATGCGGGATAGAGAAAAAAAATATCTAAAATATTATAATATAATTAAAAGTTGATTAGGGATTCCTTTTTAGTTGCGCTTTTTTTATCCTTGACTGGAGCAAAGAAGCTTTCGTTCATTGTTTCATGCCTTTGTGCTAGGGCAAGGGCTACCGTGTCAAGTAGGGGCACGGCTAACGACATCAGTACCCAGACGGAAACTCCGCTTTGCCACATGAAATATTGGCTCTCTAACCGGACGATGCAGAGAACTCGCAGATGTACTCATGAGACGTCGGGTCCAGTGTGCTTTCCTTCAGGAAACTCGCTGGAAGGGCAATAAGTCTCGTAACATCGGGCAGGGTTACCGCCTTATATACACTGGGTCACCTACAGGCAAAAACAGTGTGACGGTTAGCGCTTTCTGAAGAGCTTCAGAATGGGCTTTTTGAAGTTGACCGTCGCTGCGAACCGCTTGATGCGGATAAGGTACTGATCGAGGGCGTTATCATAAACTTAATCAGTGCTTATACTCCCCAGGCAGGTTGTAGTGCGGCTGAAAAGGAGACTGGGAGCAGTATGAAGAAGTCCTACTCGCTATACCGTCTACCGAATCAGTCTTAGTTGGGGGGGACTTGAACGGTCACGTGGGTAGGGTCGCTGAGGTGTATGAACGTGTTCACGGGGGTTTTGGATATGGTCTTCGCATGCAGAGGGAGAAAATATTCTAAGAACCTGCATTGCGTCTGATCTGGCCATCGTGAACACTTTCTTCCAGAAACCTCAGCACCTTATAACGTATAAGAACGGGTCCCACTCAACTCAAATTGATTATTTGCTGACTAGACGGTGTCATACAGGCAGGGTGACCAACTGTAAGGTCATTCCCGGTGAAAGTTTGACGGCCCATCATCGTCTCCTTGTAATATAATGTTACTCCTAAAAAGAAAGTAGCTGAGAAACGCAAGCCTAGGATTAAGTGGTGGTGTTGAATGGGCCGATGCAGACCGACTTCTTGGCGGAGGTGGAGAGTCAAAATCTACTGACTAACACCGAGACCGCTCAGACTGCATGGGATCGAGCTCATTCAGCAGTCATTGCGGCGGGCAAGCGAGTTCTTGGTGTTACTAAGGGTGGGCGTGTCATCGACAGGGAGACATGGTGGTGGAATGACCAGGTGCAGGGGGTGATTCAGGAAAAGAAGGCTGCGTTTAAAGAGTGGCAGCATTCCAACTCTCCTGAAGACAGACTGGAGTACATAGCAGCGAAACGGGCCAGCAAAAGAGCTGTAGCTAGAGCCCGCAGAGAAAGTTTGTCGCCATTGTACGATAAACTTGAAACTGTGGAGGGGCAGAAGCTCATATACAAACTGGCTCGTGCTCGAGATAAAGCGACGCAGGATATTACAAAATGTCTTTGCGTCAGAGATTCTCGGGGCACGTTGCTTTGTAGACATGCCTCTGTGAAGGAGAGATGGAGAAGCTACTTTAAGGAGCTGCTGAACACTCAGCAGTCTTGTAGTCTTCCTCCTGAATTATCTCCTAACCTCGGACTTGTTGCTCCAATAACCCGTGACGAAACTCGTAATTGTCTTCGACACATGAAGAACAGAAAAGCGGTAGGACTTGACGACATCCCGATCAAGGCGTGGAAATCGTTGGGCTCTCTTGGTGTGCTATACTTACTGACCTGTTAACCGTATCTTGAATACTGGAAAGATGCCACATCAGTGGCGGCAGAGCTTTATTATCCCTATTTACAAAGGAAGGGGCAGTTTTCAAGATTGCGGTAGTTATAGGGGCATTAAGATTATGAGCCACACCATGAAGCTCTTTGAGCGTATGATCGGCATCAGGCTCCGCCAAGAATGTACTGTCTATGGGTTTCAACCAGGATCAGGCACTATGGACGACATTTTTGCCCTCAGAACTTTGATGGAGGCTTACAGGGAAAAAAGGAGAGCTCTGCATGTGGCCTTTTTGGACCTGCAGAAGGCCTTTGACTGTGTGCCACGTCAGTGTATCTGGTGGGCATTGCGATCCAAGGGGATCCCTGAAGCCTATATTGAGGTTATCAGAGATATGTACAACGACTCCGCTTCAGTGGTTAGGACCGCTGTTGGCGACACCAAGCCCTTCCCGATTACAGTAGGGGTTCACCAGGGCTCAGCTCTTAGTCCGTTCTTGTTCAATGTAGTGCTGGATACTGTCTCGGCTCACATCCAATGCCAGCCTCCGTGGCTGATGATATATGCCGATGACATAGTGCTCATCGATGATGCGAACCGACTGATGCTGAAGCGTAAAGTGAACGCCTGGAAGCGTGCGCTTGAAAACGGTGGTCACAAACTGAATGTGTCGAAGACCGAGTACATGGCTTGCGGGAACCCGAACTCGAGCACCATCCATATCGGGCCTGAGCCAGCCGTTAAGTCGGAGAAGTTCAGGTACCTTGGATCCATTATGCATGAGTCCGGAGGCATCAACTACGATGTCCACGCCCGGGTTAGCGCTGCTTGGGCCAAATGGTGGGACGTCACTGGTGTGGTCTGCGATCGCAGAATACCGCCCAAACTCAAGGGGCTGATATACAAGAGCATGATCCGACCAGTTTTTTATATGGCAGCGAATGTTGGCCAACATTATCTCGGCACACTCAGGAGCTTCACGTCACGGAGATGAAGATGCTGAGATGGATGTGTGGCGTTACGCGGTCCGACCGCATACACAACACATTCATTTGAGGTAGTCTTGGGGTCCGTGATGTAGCGGATAAGCTCCAAGAGCGTCGCCTGAGATGGTATGGCCATGTTATGCGCCGATCTGAGAACTATGTCGGAAGGAAGTGCCTTGACATGTCTGTCCCTGGAGTTAGACCACCCGGACGCCCAAGGAAGCGATAGGTGGATATCGTGACACAAGACATGAGAGCCAATAGATTGTCCACTGAGGATGTTAAAGGTCTTTAACATCCTCAGTGGAAATGCAAAGCAAAGCAAATAGAAATGTAAAGTGGAGTAGGCTTAGTCGGAAGGCAGACCCTGGCACGTATCACAAATTGGTAAAAGAGATACATTATGACGTTTCTTGGGTGACATTTATCATAACAACACTTAAATATTACAATACTACGGTGATCTGTTTTGGGCCTTAATAAAATAAGCTGAGTCGATAAAGCGCGGTGTTGAGCTCCGCTATTCGCAATAACTCGACTGGGCCTAAAGCGGTGAACGGAGTTTTTAACCTTAGGTTTTTAACCTTGCTACCCTGCTATATGAAGGAAAACAGCGTGTAGCTAAAAAGAAGTGGAATCGATATCGATATCGATTTAATCGAAATAAAAATAATCTTTTGTATAGATATGAATAAAATGTTAGTTTAAAAGTTCACCAACGATATATAATCATTGAACAATAATCCGGTGAGATAACAATGATTTTAGAATGTAGGAACGTGCTTGCAGCTTCCATGTGCTTAGACTGATTAATTTGATCACGTTGTCGAATATCTAGATCGTTTTGTATCGCTATAGGGAGATTTGTTAGTTTGCTTTGAACTTTAGATTTTAGACATTGATTTACATATTGTACTTGTTCAGGATTTTATGTATTAAATTGTGTAAATGTAATTAGAATTTATGTTTGCTATATAGTAGTTAAGACTAAATTGGCGTAAAGATTCCGTTCTCCGCTTTCCATCGCTTGAGTGACAGAACACAATGCTGCACGTTGTCTTTCTTCAGCGGGATAGTAAAATTGAATGCTTCTAAGTGAAAATCGAATTCTTCAGCAAGGTGGAATTAATATTTCTAAGTGAAAATCGAACCCACTACACCATGATCTTGTAAGTAACTAGTGGTTTTTATATCTTATATAGAACTAAATTAGACGTAAGATTTTGATTTCGTATGAAAAAAAAATGTGTATATAATAAGCTATGTACTTTAACTCTACATATTGTATATAAAACTAGTGTGAACAAACGAGTTCGTATCGTAAAATCGATTGTAAAATTAATTTGGCTTTTGGTAAAAGTCAAATCGATTTTACAATCGAGTGAGTTCGTTTGTCCGTCTTTCAATCATCGATCAACAAGCAGTCTAACGATTTTCGTTTAACTATATTAAATCGAAGTTGCCATGTCTAACCATACACATTCGTCATCAGGTTTCTATATATTTATTTTTATCTAAGTAATAAAATAGACCGAGTGAATCGATTGTAAAGACACTAAGTTCTTCAGTTTCCACTGTATACCTATTAAGATGTAGACATTGCATATTGAGTGACGCAACTAAACGCTGGACTTTGGTAACACCAGAGCGGGGAATCCCCTCATCTGAGGCCGGGGAACTAACACACAACTATGATGTTTACTATCAAATATACCAAAAAAATAAGGTGTGGCTCTGTTATGGACATGGCCACGCGTTGTACCTACATTTGTATAGGAATACGGTAATATTTTAAAGTTGCTGTAAGTTAAATAAAATAAATTATGAGCGATAAACTAATTATAGTTTCTCTGACATTCAATCCCTCATCAGCAATCATCATCAGCCTGTCCTTGTCCACTGCTGGACATAAGCCTCTTCAATGGCAGCTCGACCTTCGGTGCTTCGCATCCAACCACTGCCAGCTACTTTGCGTATGTCGTCTAGGGTGAGACCTAGCTGGAGGACGTCCTACACTATGCATCAGCTGCCAATACTCATGAGATATGGAAATGGTGAACAGTTTGGCTTTGTAAGAACACTTTCATGTGGCAAACACTTTTAATTTCGATCTAATTAATTCTCAATGCAAAAAAAAAGTTAGTCTAAACAAAAATTATGCTAAATGAAAAGTATTGAGTATTAAACTATTACGATATTAAATGATATTTTTAAAATTTTAGAGGTTTTATTAAAAATATTATAAATAAATTGTTTCCTTACTTAAAAGGAACCTAGTGTTAAACAAAAATACTCCGTTCTCCACTTTCCGCCTTTCGAGGCATTGAGTGTTGAGTGGCAGAACTCTCTGCCGCGCCGCTGTGCATCTGTGGCACGACGGTACTCGCGTAAAATCGCGTGACAATACTAGTTCGTCATATTAAATCAACATTAACTCCACATTAAATGTACAAAATATACATACATACGTTTCCAATATTGCGAAGTGCGGTTTGATCTGCGGCTTGTACAATCATAACAGAGCTATTTTATTAATATCAGTATTTAATTCGATATATACCCAGTTCAACGTTATGTACGTATGTTTGTGTACAACAAGAGTGAGTATATATATGTTGAAAAGCTGCTTTATACAACGATTATTGTTCACTAACCACTCAAAAGCATACTATGCCGAAAAGGGCCTTACTGTTATATGTATATGATATAAAATAATAACATTAAATTAGGTGGAAAAAAATCATATTTTTTTATATTCATCTAATTCATCAAAAGGTATTTAATTTTATCATAGTAACTTCTAATTTGATTTCCGTTCCACGTTCCGAGCTCAAACACGAGTAAGTCAATATTAGGTACATACCGCAATGTTAGAGAGGAAGCTCCCATGTCTATTATGATATACATATCTATGTATGCATATACCTGTACATATAATAAAAATGTAACTAATCGCTGTCTGTATGGAACATACATGAGAAAATATTTTTATTGAGCACATTTATGTAAGGATTTTTAGATCTAGAAGGATATTTAAAAACAATGATTTAAAAAAAATGCCTGTTCGTTTGTGTGTTTGTGCACGCTAATCTCTGAAACGGCAACCGTTATCATTTTTGAGGTACGAGTACTTGCGCTTGACCTATCAATTCGACTAAAGGTTAGTTTTACCATGAAATTGTTACTTCCAAGTCAACGCAATGAAGAGATATGAATGTTTATGCATAATCAAAATCTAGTAAACCTGCCATTGATTTAAAATTATAATGTTTGGCAAGGAATTACAACTTACAGTACAAATAAAGAAAAACAACTTGGTGGTATTCACAAAAAAATATTACAAACCTATACCTGTAGTTAATTTCTTACAAATTAAATTTCTTACAATTAGTGAATTCACAAGCAGTATTGTCAATTTGTACTTACTTCGTGAAAGTAAGGAAGTGTGAAACTTGACAAGAAGTGAGAACTTATAGTAAATAAATAAAAACATCTGAAAACCGGTTATTTATAAATCTATCATAGAAAAATACCATTTACAAGCTTATATCTGCAGTTAACTTCAAACAAATTGACCGCGAGTTTAGTCCGTCATAATCTATAACCAAAAAATTGGTACGAAACCCTTGCCGTGTGTATACTTCTAGCATTTGACCGATCGATAAATTTTTTAATTATTTGTTTCAGAAATAATAATTATAATCCTCCTGACCGTTTTCGTCCACAGCGACTGACACCTTAACGTGAGCTTCGTACATGTGCTCTAACGGGACTGACATACCCGATCTTCGCAGAAAATGTCTACTACTGTCGACTACACTCCCTGCAAGTCAGCATACCTCCGATATAATTGTAATAAAAGGCTTCAGTCGTCCGGGCCTTGCGGTCCTCGCGATTCAGATTAAGCTCGTTTTTTCTCAAACTCCGACACCTTAAGTGTTGACGATACGCCTCCAGCTAGGCAGAAATAATATTTTTTCAAACCATTTCAATGGTTTGCTAGCTATTTATGGTTAAATAACATTAACTTTAATTAATTATTGAGTTTGTAAAATAATTGAAATAACCATCATTATAAGAAAATTTGAACTTCACTTCAAAGTTCGTTTGTTATGTTCACTTTGTTCGAAGAGAAACGATGCTTGAAACGACCTACCATTATTAAGAATTGAAATTAATAAACTGAATAAATAAGAAAAATCTAAGCTATAAAATAGATTTGAATAAAAAAAACTCAATATTAACAATTACACAATAGCTGCAAATAAATAACCGATGAATATAATTTAAAAAATAAATATAAAAAAGTAACCTCGCATTTCTCATAATAATTTCACACTTTTTCCCGAGCTTTTTATTTAGACTGAGATAACATAACATTATAAACATAAAACACATAAACAGATAAGCATAAAAATGAACAATTATGACATCATAACAAACACCCCCCCCCCCCCCTCACTTGTGACTAAAATATAAAACCAATTTCAACATGATTAATGATCTACTCGATACAAAATAAAGAAACTGGCTAATGATTAATGTTGTCCTTTTGTCTCATTGTGCCTCTAACGAGGTATAACCGAGCTTTGATGCCCAGTTTGAACTTACTGCCATATTTTCCGCTTGTTGCAGAAGGGGTTTGCTTTTGTAAAAGCTTTTAATTAGTTACTTTTGAGTAATTTATTGAAAATTCTTAGATATTTTTAACCGTTAATTGTTAATTCGAATGAAGATGGCAGGTGGGTTTTGTTCATTATTATATAAGAATAATATTGTATGAATGCGAAAATGAGACTGTCGTAGCGCAGAGGCACAGCGTCTGCCTGTAAACTCGTCGGCTTGTGGGCTCGATTCCCACTCGGGGAGAATGAATAATTTTCATATTCTTCGCTCTGGCAACTAGGCAAAGCGCGGCGTTGAGTTCCGCCACTCAACACGCCTTGCCTCAAAAGGCGGAATGTTCGGAACGGAGTGTCTTAATACTAGGTTCCTACGATTCCTACGGTTCCCTCTGCCTACCCCACCATGTGCGGGATACAGCGTGAAGCTATTTTCTATGAATGTCAGTGTGACGCCACGATACAGCGTCTGAATATATTTGCGACGGTAGTGTTTATTTTATATAAATTCATTACTTTCACGTGCCATAGGTCTTACGTAATGCAATTTTTTGCATTATATTTGACAATCGATCAAATACAGCAAGAATTCCTCTAACTTATAAATATGAGAAACTGACCAAAGAAAGTCTTATTTCTAACTTTTACCTGTCTCGTATATACGCCTGACTAACAAACAACGGCCCCTATATACTACTAGTAGTTATGTAATTCCAATTGATTGATTTTTCTGCTTCATACTTTATGCCGAATCAGACACTCCATTTCTATCTTGCCTTTCTAAATTACTCTGGTAGAGTAGGGCAATGAAGACAGATCACATCAATTGCCTCGACTAGAAATTAGAGACTAGAGACACTGTCCCAATACTGTGCCACAATAAAATAAATAACATAAATATTTCACATTTCACATATCACAAAGCAGACGGCTCTACATTTGATTTCTTATAGGCCATGTCGCCCGCAAAACTGAAACCAATTTCACCATGATTAATGGTTCGATACAAAAAGAAACTGGAAATGATTAATATAGCCCCTTTATGTATTTAATGAGGTGGAAATCACGGTTGGTTACACCTTGGAGGGCCGAACTTGTAGCATCACATTGTTTTCTATGGAATAGCTATTTAAAATAGTTATAGCGACGTTAACTCTATGTAAGAGTACAGGAACTGGTCAAAACTCACTGTTTCCTTTGAAATTTCGTGTGTTTTTCTTTTAAACCATTACTACTTGTGAAAGCTGCTCAGGCTTCTTTTTCTATTTAGTATATATTGTAGTATGTAGTCATGTATACAATTGGCCTAAGTAACGCCCATGATAAATAATTGAAAACTTATCGTTGACTACCAAAATATAAGCTATGTATAAGCTAAAGTATATGTATGAACTATTAAATATTGATAGTTAAATTAGCTAAAAAAGCTTTAGTACTAAAAGTCTAAATTAGTTTTTATTTTATCTTTTTGCTTTTATATTATTTTTGGTACTAAAATATTAGAAATATAACTTATTATTATATGGTTGGTGTCATATCGGAGGAGAAAAGTAGAGTTGTGAGAGATAAGAATTGTAGGTGAGACTTCAGTTGAACTTTGAGAACACAAATTTCTATTTAGTGAACGACGGACAACACGCAACACTATACGTATATATACGTATATATATATATATATATATATATATATATATATATATATATATATATATATATATATATATATATATATATATATATATATATATATATATATATATATATATATATATATATATATATATATATACATGTTACGTTTGACATTTACCTTGCGAAAGGTACTTTCAGGTAGAGTGTTACGTCGCCACTTTAATGATCAGGTCTCAAGCTTCGAGCCTAGTCTGTTTGCTTTTAGAATACTACCCCTTACTACTTGCTCGAAATATGCAAAAATAAGGTACAATTTTATCATTTGGAATGAAATTTATATGCAAGAAAAAAATGTTTTGTTTTTATATCTTATAAATCTTGTTATTATTCATAATGCTTATTAAATCGACATTGCTAGACATCGCCTAAAGTACGTCTAAGTAAGTAAGTCTAAGATACCCATGAAATTTTACTTTTGTAAATTAATACTTTAATAGAAATATAGAATATTAGGCTAATATTCACTGGAACGGCGTCTAACTACGCGATAGTTGCTCGATCCCCATTCTGGAGATACTTAAATTGCTTAATTTTCGGACTCTAACATAACAAAAAGGAAAATTAAATTTTTCCACTCGCTCTCTCTGTATAATCTGCTATGCGTGATTAAGCGTGAAATTGAAAAAAAAACACCAAAAAAATAACATAAATAATCGGTTGGTCTCATACTATATGTATTAAGGAAAACATTAGTAGGGGACAATTTACTATTATGGGAGGTTACGAAAGGTGTAGCGTGTAAATTACTTCAATCTATTTACGTGAGTGCAGAACAAGAGCTAACTGCCTCAGCGTATATTGAATGTACCCAACGTTTAACCAAATTAATTCACAGAAATACCACCCTTAATATCTTATATTGAAAGACTAGATTTGAATATGATGTTTATTGTAAGTAACTGCTTAAACGCATATTCTGTTATGTCATCATATAAAATATCGTAGGCTTTGAGAGATTACATGCTGAGGTCCAATAAATATGTAAGGCAGTATAAACATAAACATAAATATAAGTAAGAGGATTGATTGTACTTAGCCAAGCCTGAATGTCTGGTCAATCTATTCTTTGAGGAATTACAAAGTATATGGAGAATATTTATAAGCGTATATATTTTTCAACGTAGCAAGATTTGAACCTGCGCCTTTCGGATACTGTCTAAGCACCTGCCACCAACTAAGCCATATGTTCTTGTCGAGGAAGTGTCAAATCTCGTTTACGCCTGTTACAAACTTATTTTGTCAAGCCATTTAGGAAAGTCTATAAATATTTATAAAAATCATTGTATTGAAAGTTGAAAAGATATTTTTTATATGTTTAAAGTTTTATTCTACACTAAGGAAATACAATTATTTCATGTTAGAAAACGTATGGCTCGGAGGTCAGGGCGCTTGGGATAGGCGTGGGTTCATATCCCGCAACGTTCATAATGTTTTATACGTAATCTATGAAAATATTGCTTACATTTTCCAAAAATGGATTCCTAACTACTTCACCGTATTTTTCTACCAGAATTGACCCATCGAAATCACAATCTTCATAAAAAAATAAACATTAAACGTGTAAATAACATATTTAAACCAAAATATTATAGTTAATAGCTCGAATAGGCTATAGGCTATAGCTCACATAATCCTTCACAATGACGAATGGATTAACGACATTATATGAATCAATCTGATGTCCAGAATGCTGCCAAGCGGTCAGCAAATTGCGATTGACTGTGTCCATAACAGTTTAGTTGCCAAGTTGGAGATACACATAACCATATATTGCAATTTAGTTAAGTAAACTGAATCGTTTGTTTTGTTGAATGCGTTTATCCTAAGAACTACTTGTTCCAAGAAGGCTATAGTCTATATTAGATCACGGTTGTCGGTATATGGTTTGCGATCAGAGCTACCTCAGGCACTTCTAATATGCCACCTCTATTTGAGCTAGTACTTTAAATTTTGATCTTACTGATACTTAATCCTATTTAGATCCTACTTTTTAATAGAAAGAAATAAATATATGTTTTTTAATACAATATTTTGAGAATTGGACATTAAATGTTTAAGAAGCTTTCATCATTATTCATGCAAACATATATTAGTAGTTAAATATATCACTTTCCCCTGCTGTTGATAGAGATGCGGCGTTTAATTCCGCCATTCAGTAATATCTAATTATAAAAGGCCTGACAGCGGAATATTTTAAAGCTAATTTCTATCACTAATCCACCAGGAATATCTTTATTTATACAATAAGACCAAATAAGACCCAATATATTATTTTCTTCGATCTTTTTATTTTTCATCAAAATATTTGTTCCATTTGTTCAAAAACGAAATAATAAAAATTTTCTAAAGAAAATTCCATTTTAGTAATTTTAAAGCCCCAAAGCTTTATAGCAGTAGCGCTAATGGCGTTGGAAATAGAAAATTGGTTTCTTAGTTACAATTCCACGAAAATAAAATTACTGCTACAACTTAACTATTTATGTGGCTAGAAATTGAAATAATATATTGCACTACTATATTGCACACTATTGTACACTATTATAGCCAGTCGGAATGTCGGAAGGAAGTGCCTTGACATGTCTGTCCCTGGAGTTAGACCATCCGGACGCCCAAGGAAACGATGGCTGGATATCGTGACGCAGGACATGAGAGAGATTGTCCACCGCGGATGTTAAAGACCGTGCAAAGTGGAGTAAGCTCAGTCGGAAGGTAGACCCTGGCAAATGAAGCCGGGACTTATGCCAAGAAGAAGAAGAAGAAGAAGACCATGGCCAGTGTAGTTAATGTGACGGTTACATAATTTTTATACTCCCGCTATGAGAAACAAAGCGCGGCGTTAAGTCCCCCCACTTAATACGCAATGTAATGTAAATTTCGAAAGTTGAGCAAAACTAGGGAAATTAAGTGGCCTAACACTAAGTTTCCTCTGCTTACTAAAAAGCTGGAAAAAAAGACTAATTCATCTGTCAATAGTTTATTTTATTATTATTTTTTAAGTAAAATATTAAGTTCTCTAAGTTCTACAAAATTATTAAATAATAAACAAATTTTATGTTTATTTTACAGAACTACGCGCAACGCGTTTATATTTCATTTAATAATAGTTCGACTTGAAACATTATTTTTATTCCATTCATTGAATAAAGCTATACTTACAGTACGTGATGATTACATCACGGTGATCGTTTGTCCCTATATAAACTTATATAGGGACAAACGTCTATAAACGTCTATAAACTTGTATACGGAAAAAAAAAGTTAACTACCTGTAGAAAGAATTAGCTCCGGAAATATTTGTGCCTGTGGGCTACACACAGATTACTTAGGTTACGTAACACACACAAACTTCTGCTAAATAAAATACATAATGATATAAAAAACATATTTATTTTCACGACCCATTAATTATACCATATTACATTCAAAACATAAAATTAAACATTATACTTAAAAAAATATATTCGTATAAAAACACACACCTTTAGAATACAACTTTAAGCTAATGAATATTGTATTCGGTACTGGTTTTAGTGTACTTAAAACTAAATTTAAAAAAATCTTAACATTGAGGGTCCTATGAAGTGATCAATAATAATAATCTTATATTAAGAAGCCACTAAGTTAACTATAAATAATTAAATTAAAATTAATCTAAAATAATAAATTACCCCCAAAATAGTGTATCCCACGTGTATTTAATAATCAACGTACTAGATCAATATAAATCTAAAATCAAAATAACACAATTATTCTCATAAATGAAACTTATTCATTAAAAAATAACAACTCAAGAAATCACGAAAATAATTATTCCAATAAATTATACCCCAGTTTAAGCGAAATAAATCGAATAAAATTAAAAAAAAATACTAAACTAAATCTGAATTGATCTTTGCTTTTCAACCATATCGGTTACAACATGGGAGCCTTTATTGCTGTCTTGTTCTGTAATTATTCTATTGATAATATTAGCGCAGTCCTTATTTTCTATTATACTGACGTGGTTACCCTCTAACAAATGTACAGTAACTGGCCCTTCAGTGCATTTGTCCAGACCATAATTTTCTTCTATGATCAAGAATGGAGGAGTGTCCTTGGGACGTAAAAGGACGATAGGTGCCTTAACTTTAACTATATCGCCTTGGTTCAGAACCATTTGGAGACGGTCGAAGCACGCTATAGCTATGGAACCGACGAACTGGTTGCTGTATAGGTTCTGTACTGGGCATGCCTATAAGTAAAAAAAACGTTTAATTCGTGTTCCACTGGAAATAGACCATATTTCTGAGAAGAAGAAACTAAAAAAATATTAATTGAATGATGTGAGAAATTTTATATTAATGAGCTTAAAATACTTTCTGCCTTATGGCAACTTAAGAATTTAAATAGGCGGGGCAAAAGCTAGCAGCTCTAGCATTTGCCACATAGAATACAAAAAAATAGACTATAATAACTTACATTAACAGCACACTGGATCCTATCCTCATAAGAGTCTATCTCCGCCAGCTTATTTATAAGCTCCTTGGTAACGTCGTTGTTAGGAGCTACAACGTCGATGGTGTGACATAAGAGACTATTCTGCAACTGCCTCTCATTCTTAGTAGGTAGCATTGCTGTTAAGAGACCGTACAGATAATCTGGACTTCCGTCAACACAGAATATGGATCCGTTGTGACCTGATTCAAAATTATATTCATAATTATTAACGTTAAGCAAGTATGTTTTCTTTTGAATTTTTTGTTTTAGATGTATTAAATTTATTAGTAATTAACTCAAATTGGTTTAAGAATAAGATAAATCTAATAAATTGATATTAAGATACTTTTATAGATATACCATATCAAATATATAATAAAACTAAATCAAATAATAAATATATAGATCGTTTCTTTTTTATAATTAATCGCTTTGCCCCGCATATAGCAGAATAGGCAGAGAAGCAACTGTTAAAACACTCCATTCTCTTCATTTTCCGTATGAATTCGAAACACTGCCTTTTAAGTGGCGAGACTCAATGCAGCACTTTGTCCACGAGATTGGGGAAATAATAATAATTACTTCTCCCAAGTGGGTATCAAACCCCACTACACCAGAATGGTCTCCATAAATATCTTATCTATAACTTATTTTGGGTGAGAAGGAAATCTTACCTTCGTTTTCCAACATATTTGCCAGTTTCAGCATTACTAGAGAACCGAAACTGTATCCAAGCAAAATGTAAGGACTCCCAGGACTCAGCCTCGTTTTCACGGTCTACAAAAAATTTTCCACGTCAAATAATACTTTCAAAGGACAAAGGACAAAGGACTTTCAAAGGACTTTTGCACTGAATTGAGAGCTTTTGCACTGAATTGAGAAATTTTAAATAAAAGTATCGCTAACATTCTGACAAAAGGTATTCTGACAAAATCTGCAAAAACCAAATAAAAATAGTAAATCACCCTGTGCAGTCTCTGTACAAGACTGTTTATGTCATCAGGGTGTTCCAGGCCGAGTTGCAGCACGCAGACCTTCAGCTTGAGACGGCGACAGAGGGGTGCCATTGCAGCGGCACATCCTTCTATACCAGGCAATACGAACATTACCGTTTCGTTTTCGTGGACTGATACGTCCGTCTGGAATACATGTATATTATATGGTAATTGTTCTAAATTGACATTCTTTTTTAAATATCTCTCGTGAGTCCCGCAACATGCAAAATTAAATATAAGACTATATCATGAATATCTTATGATAGATTTTTGCCCGACTGCACTAATGAGTCTATGTATGTATGTATGCCTGTAGGTATGTTTAAAATAATATATATATATATATATATATATATATATATATATATATATATATATATATATATATATATATATATATATATATATATATATATATATATATACTTATTCAAGTCAAAAAATATCGATTACCTCAGAACCATCGCTGACCATAGTAGGCAAATAAATGAACGGTTCAGACGCTAAGGATTCATCACCGAAATTATGAATAAGAACACGTAATCCCGCTGATTCGTCAACTTGTCGCGGTGCGGCGGAAGTGGATGCTGCGGCTTCGCGTTGAGCAGTTAGTTCTACCAACCTGTTAAAAAAATTTCGAATTAATTATATATCGATATAGCATCTGAAGGTGGCTAGAACTAATAATACTAAAAGAAAACATATAAAAATTTATCGCAGTGGGATTTGGACCCGCGTCTCTTGGAAACCGTCCATGCGTCCAGCCATGCGTTCTTCCTCACGCTGCATCGAAAGTCTTGTATGCTTTTTACAACGTACTAAGTTGCTAGCATCTCTGTAGGTTCAGATCCTTCTTCGCTAATTGCGCTATTTTAATGACTTTAATGTCATTAAAATAGTTCTAGAAGTCCTTTTCATAAGTTCTTTTTCCACTCTATTTTGAGACTTTACGCGTTGAGGGCATTGGAAAAAAACCTTATCTAATCATAACTTTTTTGGCCCTCAGTCGACATAATTAAATAATTTCAAACTTATCAACATTTTGTATTTAATATAACTAAAGCTTAAAATACGTTACAGTGCCATTCCATATTTTATATCATATTATATTTTAAATAAGTATACACCATTAATGTGAACTTACCTGGCGAATGTCAATGTTCTAATATCTTGAGCGGTGAGGAAGATTTCGAATTCTCTTTCCAAAGTCTGTTTTATTTCTACCGCCATCATACTATCCATACCCAGCTCAGCCAGTGACACTTGCTGTGACACGGTCTTCAAGTCCTTGATACCTAGTTGACAAAAAAAATTACAATATAGAGATACCTGTTGTGACGTCTGTGTGTTTTATTATAATAATTCGAAATTAAAGCATATACTAGCTTTATAACCTAATTAACACTTTACCCATTACATCTATGCTAAAGAACTTTGCAATACATTTAATACTGAACATTATTTAGAAATTAACCCATGATCTGTGCTACAGCATCCACAATGCTGCCACAACCGGACCCTCCAGCCTTCTTCTCGGCAACTACAATAGACGATACAATCACAGCATCCTGCTTCAAAAACTTGTCCAAAGCTAGCAGGCAAGATGAGATTCTCTGTTGGAGAGTACCACCGATTTCGAGTTGCACGTCTTCGTCTTGCATGTCAGCTACTAGACCGACCTGTTTGAAAAAAAAATATTTAAACAATTGATCTTTATGTATCTAACCACATTGATTTTAGAAAAGAGGTCATCATGAGTTGCTATTCTTTGGTCTTTTTAAGCTTCACGTATATAGCAGGTTCGCTTCCCGCCAATATTCAACGTCATAATGGCGGAACTCTTTGTCATACCAGAGTGGGGAAATGAAAATGGTTAATTTGCCTGAGTGGGACTTAAATGTACAACCACCTCAAGGATGACCTCAATACGTTATTAAATTTACTAAAACTTCGTTTTTTTTTCTATTTTATTCGGCTAGAAATTCTAGAAGTTCCTTAATGGATAAATAATTGAATAGCCACTTTTATACTTGTAAAGGAAAACCTGCAATGATTTATATATAAAATAAACTCATTTTCTAAGGAAATGCGCTGGCGTGCGACCGATCGATTCACAAACTTAAGCCATCGACAGCGTGATCAATCACTGTGGCGTTTTAATCGAATAGTTATAAAACTAACGATAGTTAAATATAATATTTCACAAAACTGTATTGTTGCACAGAATATATATATACATATATAATATTCTTCATTGTACTAAAAAAACATATGGGTAACAACTAAACTAAACGAAATACTTAAATATTCACAAATATATATATATATATATATATATATATATATATATATATATATATATATATATATATATATATATATATATATATATATATATATATATATATATATATATATATATATATATATATATATATATATATAATCATATACAACTTAACGTATTACTTATTTAAATTAAACAGTCGGTTTCAAAGCCTGTATAGCTTTCAGATTCATTACACTTAGTTGTTTAAAATAAGCCCAAGACTTAATCCGAAACTTCTAAGTATAGACAAAGTTATAATTAAATTGGGAAAACGATCAAATTTGAAAATAGCCGATAACACCCGCATCAATGGAAAATAGTACTGCAGACGTTAACAAATGTCATCGAAATAATACAATTTATTATTGCGTTATATGAGCTTTTATGTATATATATCTTTTTACAGATTAAAGTTTAAATTTACCTGAATATGTGGGTTTGAACTTGTAATATATATATTCTATAGTAAGGATCAATTTTAGCTTTTTTGTTTTGTTTGTTTTACATTTATATATTAATTGAAACAAATGCTTTATAAAAATCTGTGCGAAGAATTACGAACATATGTGTACTAATTTATTTTTGTTAACCAACATAACTGTATTGAAATTAAAAAATATAGGTACAACGAGCTAGCTTTTCTAGCTATTTATCATTTTATCTATCTATTATATATAAATACTTACGTCACCAACAGCACCCCACTGAACAGCGAGTGCTGGGAAGCCAAGATGCTTCCTCTGTTCGCAAATTCTTTCCATGACGGAGTTAGAGAATCCATAGTTTGTCTGTCCCGCGTTACCACGACCACAAGATACCGACGAGAATATCACGAAGTCCCTTTTTGAAATATATTTATGTTATTGAAATATTTAATTGCTCTGTATTTTTTTTATTATGAAATCAAAAGAAAAATGCCCTTCAGCTTATAATAATAGCACAGAGAGAGGACATTTAAACGGTATTTGTAATAATATATTTTTACATGATTAATATAAAAACGTAAAAATGGTTATTTTTATAGCTTAAACAAGTTGTAACATTTTACTTTTTTTTAATCATTTTAATAACTACAGTCAAAAAATCTAAGGGTAAAGATTGTTTTGCTAAACTATAGCTATGTATACTTACTTCAATTTCGGGCAAAGTTTCTTTGAAAGCTTATCCAAGTTCATAGTAGCCTGAGCTTTAGGCGCGAACGACGTTCTAAACGTTTCTGGTGTCTGGTTTTGGAAAATGGAGTCTTTTAATACCACCGCCAAGTTGAATATCGCTTCCACTTGTCCCATAGAGTTAGCCATCTTAAGCATTGCCTCGCATCCTTCTTCTGTTGTTATATCATGAGTTGATATTTCAACTTGAGCTCCGTAACCAGTCCAGGCCCTAAGAAGACAAATAAAAAAATTAAAGGGTAAAATATCGCATAGCAGGGTAAAAATGAGAACCTAGTGTTAAGACACTCTGTTCCTCACTTTCCACCTTATTTTCGAGATAAGAATTGTGAAGAACTGTATCCTACATATAGCAGGGAAGGCAGAGAGTGTAAGACCCTCCGTTCCCTTTTCTTTTGTAATAAGATTCCGTTCTCTGGTTTGGTTATAATTAAATTATAATATATATATATACAAACACTTACTTAATCCTCGAAGCTTGGTATCCATTAGAGATGCCTCTTCTTGAAGTTAAGAGCACTTTCCTCGCGCCTCTCAATATGAGCCAGTCGGCCAACTCCAGACCGAAACCGCCAAGACCTCCTACTACTATGTAGACTAATTCATCACTACACATGTACCTGATGGATAGACAGAGTAAAATTTCATAGTTTAGTATTTATTAGTTTTGAGATGAGAAAAAAAGAGAGATTTCCTTCCGTTATTTAATAAAATTATTGATGTCTACTGACAACAGCAAAATATGTATCAAAAATATATGAACAAAATTAAATAATGTTTAAAGACTTGTGCATAGTAATACAATTATTTTTTTATGTATTTAATATATTGTACAAGGAATAATGATTTATATAAAATATTACCTTGGCAGAGCGTTAATTGGCGATCTAGTGGCGACGACTGGATGGCTTGAGCGGTCTTCCTCACGAATCTTTATAATGACCTACGCAATAAGATTCGAAATAAGTATTACTAAATGTTGTGGCGAAACTCAATTTCGCACTTTATCTTACAGAGCAGAAAAATTAAAATAATTCCCCAAGAAAAATTTCTAAAAAATTTTTAAAATCGAACCTGTGACTCTCGGTTGTGAAACTTGTCTTAGCGTTGTGGGCAAATGTTTAAAATCGTATAAAACAGTTTGAGCAAATTCGCGACGTATTTTCCGCGAATTTTCCCAATTTAGTGCCAAAAATAGGGTCTTTTGACTTTTTCAAAAAAGTCCCCGCACCCCACCCGAACTTGACATACCTTGATCGATAGGTCTTGAGGAGACCTATCCAACAACACCTCGATCTCGGAGATCGGATAAGTAGTTTCCGAAAAAAATTGCGTTAACCAAGAGACTATAACACTGCGGTACTATGGTCTCAGAGGGTTTCGATAGGTTCAAACGTTTATTTTTTTTAATAATATTATAAATTATAAAAAAAAAACGTAGCCATATTTCCAAATAAAATTGTAAAATGTTAAAACTTAAATCTACAGAATGAAAAATTCTATTTATTACCTTTCCAATATGTTTTCCAGCTGCCATGTACCTGAAGGCGGCCTCCACTTGGTCTTGACCAAATGTGCAGTAAGTGAGAGGTCGCACTGCGCCACTCTCAATACCCGAGAGGAGAAGATCTTGAAGACTCTATTTAATTAATATAAAATACAACTTACTTATGATTTATTTATTGTATAATACATAAATAAACATAAGAATATCGTTAAAATGCTTAATTACGCTAAGATATGTTTATATTGTTTGACACTTCTGGTCCGCTCCCAAAGATACCGCCATAACATAAACCTAAATTAAATTAACTTAATGTAAGCAGAAAATAAAAAAAATTAAATACACAAAATTTCTATGCATTATTTAAAAAAATTAGATACACAAAATTTCAAATTCTATTATATGCACGCACAGTACACCTGGAAGTTGCCTGGAAGAAATTGCTCGCTTAGGAATAAGATCGATATATATATATATATATATATATATATATATATATATATATATATATATATATATATATATATATATATATATATATATATATATATATATATATAGAAGTAAAGTTTATAATACCTTTCTGAATTCATAGCCCTGGTCGAAGATGTAATCCAACATAATGCCGTGGAATGAGGTCTCCTTCAGGAAGAAGTACATGCCGATGGGTGTGTTGTTGCTGATGTCAAACTTGCCGATCTCGAGGAACCGACCGCGGTAACCAAGGCAACGTACTGAAGCCTGGCGACAAGAAATGTATAATATAATTTTTTATATAGCAGGGTAGGTGGAAGGAATCTGGCTTTAAGACAGTACATTCCCCACTTTTTGCCCAGTTTCGCCACTTTGGTGGTGGTCTGGTGATAATCAACGCTGCACTTTGTCTTGTCACAGAGCAAGCAAATGATAACAATTCGTTTGCACGCCACGTTTTGTTGTTCTTCTCATCCATTTTGATAATCTTCTAATAGAAGCCATATATAATATTGAATATTGTGATTTTGGATACTATATTACGTTTATTATGACGTAAATAAGTATTTTAAGTTCTCTTAAGAAAAAATGTTAACTAGAAACATATTATGCAAATTACTCAACTCGAGACAAAAGCTTCGTATTTTCTAACAAAACGTTGTGAATACTAAAATAAGTTCTCTACTACAAAATAATTAAAATTAAAAAGGGTAAGTACGCTATAAGTTTTATAATTTTCTATATAAAAATTACCAATAAATAAATTTACCTGTAATTTTTCATCTGACAAGGAATTGAGTACCATGTCTACTCCTTTCCCGTTGGTCTCTCTTCTGACCATGTCTTCGAAGGAGGTGTCACGGAGAGTTGCCAATATGGCTGTCTGTGATAAACAGAATATGCAACAAGTTGTTATTAATTACGAAAACTAAACCACAAAAACATCTAATTTTAATTTTATTAATGTGTAATATTATTTTACTAATACTTAAATATATTTATATTTAATAGTACATGGCATTGGCATCTGACTAAGTTAATCTTGGATTTATTTTTATAAGGCTTTCACTAATCTGACTGACTGATTTTAAAGCATGCTTATAGTTTTTTTTTTTAATTTAGTAGCTTACCCTTAAGTTGAGGGAAAAGTTTCTTAATAAACGCCCGTTTCTCTGGAGTACCAACAGTTGTGAACACTTCACAGCCGTAGTGGAGGGCGACGTTGATGGCTGCCTGTCCTACACCTCCAGAACCAGCGTGGATGAGGATGGACTCACCACGACGGATTTGTCCCACCATAACCTAAAACAATACATTCTGAATGAAAAATCTTGCTTAACATAAATTATAAATAATAAATTATTGAAAAGAATTTGAGACTTGGTTCAAATGAAAAATAGAAAATGTACAAGAAAAACCTTACCAAAGCATAATATACAGTTCCATATGCAACTGGTACGGAAGCTGCCTCTTCGAAGGTCCACTCATCGGGGATGTTCCACAAGAGAGCCCGATCTCCCTCCACCATGTTGGCCATACCGCTGTTCCTGACCATGGCCATTACTCGGGTACCACTAGGTCAAAAAATGTCGTCTGTTACTGTGTTTATTTAAATAGTCAATTAACCAATATTCATAACTACTTCGTTGCTGACTCAAAGACTGACAGACTATGCACAATTAAACTTAACCCAGACTCAAAAAGGTTAAAACTTGGCTTGTATCTCATCCAAGATGGAGAGATAGAATACAACAAGAGAATTCTCAGAATTCCTGTGAAAGCATTATAAAGCGGGACGTGTAACGGTTCATAGTCCATGCAAGCCAAGTCGCGGGTTGTGACTTTGTTTATTTATGAAGTCTCTTTGGGTAAGCATAAAGAAATAATGACTGATTCAATTTTTTATCTACGTTTAAAAAATATAGCAAATAAGACTAATATATGAACCATATGGATGTTAATAATTTAACTTCTTTTTTATATTTTACTAGATTTAAAATATCTGTACTGAATGTCATAATCTAGTTGTCGTCCTTCTTAAGCGCGGAATAGTTAAAAAAATAATAAATAATAATAAAACACTTACTTTGGTGTCCTGCCAACAATTTCGAATCCTTGTACACACTCCTGAGCAAGACGCCCACGTGCTACTGCGTCTACTGTCACGCGACCCATGGCGGTCATTACATCACGGAAATTGAGTGCCGCGCAGTATACCTACAAAGATAAAGGAATGGATATATTGTTCAGGATATATTAATCATAACTCGAGTTATGACAGTTCAGTACTAAAACTCCATATAAAAAAATTAATATATAAGTATAATTTTTTTTAAATTTGGAAGTAGCTTACTAACAACAGGTTAATTTAAACATATATGTACATAATATCTCTCAATTTCTTTTTCTCCAAAAAGAATTTCACTAAGTCTTACTAGCTAAACTTTATTATAAAAAGTACAGAATATATAAAGCTCTTTTATTAGGTGTTATTGATATACTCTTAATAATATAAACGAATAAAATTATTATAAAATTAACGTAAATAACCGTCAAGACCAAGTAATGACCGTAAATTCAAAATGAATTTAAGCTTGCATTTCTGATCGTTACTTTTATAAAAATTGAAAATTTATAAATACTAGTCTAGTTTTTATATACAGAATATTATAAATTGTAAGCTGAAAGCATTTTTTCTAAGACAATATTTTATACAAAACAATCGTTACTCACATAAAACGTCATTTTCATCGCCGTATTTCATACAAATATTACTTTACACTATTCCTGTATTTAACAAGAGCTGCGCTCGCAAAAATTTATATACATTGCGAAATGGCAGATGGATCACAATTAAATATTGACGTGAACCAATCATCGTTAGCTTTTCACTTCACTGGTTTTTCAAATTTTTCAGTTTAAATTCGTACATTGAATTCTTTTTTTAAGTTTTATCTGTTTGTTAATTCGATAAAATATGTCATATATTTTTTATTTCACATATGATATTTTATTACTATTATTTTTAATTTTCACGATTCTTGATGAAATAGGCTAGGCAAAGACAAAGCAGTGGAAAATAGAGTATTAGGACACTCTGTTCTGTATTTTCCGCCCGAAATCGTAAGTAAGTAATTGCAAGTTAAGTTTCGTAAAATTGCAAAAAATATACTATTATTAGTTTTAGAAAACTAAATCGATCATCATATATAAAGGATACTTACATCGATTAAAACACTTTCGGGATTCTTGAAAATTTGATTTTCCTTTATTGGTCCTTCGAGCCATTTCAACGTAGACAAATCACCAATAGTGAGGGTGTTGACGAACGCGTGATGAGCAGATACAGTCTCTAAATCTCCCAGAAGTAAATGTCTATATGTTCCCCAATTGCCCTAAGCATACAAATACATTAATGTGTCAAAAAATTGAACTTAAATATCATTTTTCAATTTTAAGCACCAATATTCAATATATAATGAAATAAATTCAATTTTATTTAAATTTACTTACATCTAGGTAAACATTAATTGCCAAATCTTTGTCCAATTGTTCCTCATAGAACTCTAAATCAGAATTGAACTCTGGCGCTGACGCATCCGATATTAAAAGACCATGGACAACTTCACCACCCGGTTCTTTTCTTAAACAATTAATCAAGCCCAATAAACCATTTATATATTCATTTTGGCTGTAAATAACCAACTTTTGACCAGCCTTAAGCTCCTCCTTGATTTTGTCAATCCATTCATATGATTGATCGGCTGTGACGATTTTGATGAATTTAGCGGGTTTAGCACCAACGCGCTTACGGAATAGCACGATATATTCTAGACCAGTATCTTGTATTGAGATAATGTCAAATTTATCAGAATATTCTTTAGGGTTAATCGGTTCTGTCTCTCTGCTGATCATGAAGCATTTCTCACGAAGTGATAGTAGACCCTGCTTAAGTACCTTATGAATCCAAAAATATATTCATTAAAATAAGCACATAAAATGTAATTGACAAAATAAAGAAAAAAAAAAATTTTTTAAATAACGTATTTCGGGTATTTAATTAAATACTAGTAAAATTAAAATGTTGAAACTTACATCTGGTCTTTGTAATAGATTCGCGCCAACGAATATAACGGTGTTTGCTTCACCAACAAGCTTTTTGTTTTCAACGGTAATATGCGATGGCATTTCTAATGGCTCTTCAGTGAACACGGTTAATTCAGCTTGTACTAAAGGTAAATCACCCAAAACATCACCGATTATTTCCATTATAGGTTCTAAATTATGATTTTTATATACCTCGTCGACTACTTCAATACTTTTGACTTTGTATGTTTGTATGTTTTCGAGAATCAGCTGAATGTTGGCCCTGAGGATGTCTTCCATCTAAAAATTGTTAACATATTTATTAAATATTTAAATAAACTTACTAATTAACTAGATGTATATTAAATTGTTATTTGGGTATTGAAATCACGTTTTACCTTCATTTTTGACTTTCCAAAGTTGGGAATGAACACATTCTTTTCCAAAACGGGAACTCCAAGAGGAACTCTCCTTGAAATAGGTGTTGCGTGAAGTCCACGAACTTCAACTCCTCCGGCCCTATTAAATAATGTGATCAGATATTACACTTATATTATATTTATTAAGATAATGCCATTTTGAACAGCATTAGGTTACCTTATAACATCAACATAAGGATAAACCCTAATTTCGAAGCTCTGACGGTTAGAATCAGGGTTCATTTTGGATATAGCGTCATAATGTATTCCAGCATCTATAGAAAGTTTCTCTATCCTAGTTGGGACGAAGAGTCCTCTTGTGTCCTGTCCTATAATCTTCATCTGCAGCATACAGTCCATATAGGTAACCCAGTTGTTAACCCATGCGAGACGACCACGAGTGCCTTCTACGTTACAACCGATGACACCACGGAAGAGGCCACTAAAATTGAATTATTATATTGATTTGTTATTGTATTAAATAAATTACAGCATAAAACATTGAGCAGTTTTCCTTCAAAACAGTATTATGTCAACATACTGAATAAAAAAGTTAAAAGCTCTAGAATTATTTTTTACAATAAGTACCTATACTGGTATCCTCTAAGACGAAGCTCCTTGTAGAAATCTTTAGTTAGCAAATGCTTAACATTAGGCCCAGTAGCTTCTGGTTCATTCGGCAGAGCACGATATTCTTGTGCTACATTCTTCTTAGCATATATGCGACCTGTTACTATAGATGCTCCGCTCTCTACAATCTATAAGGCATAGCCAAAAATATGTTTACTAAGGTTACACATAAAAAAGGCATAGGACAATACCACAGTAAGCACGAAAAGTAAATTAATTTATCAATAGATATCGCAAAACCATTGTCTTGAGTTTGATTTCCCATGACTCAATGAATGATTTTTTTTTATTTTCATACTCTGGCTTTCGCGACGAAATTTCTATAAATATAAGAAGAAATATTACCTCGAAATGTCCGCTGCCTTTTTGGATCATAACAATGAATTCCAAGTTTCCATCTTTAGGTATATTTGTGGCCCGTTGGAATCGGACATTCTCGAAGACAACAGACACTTCAGTGTAGAGCTCTCCCATCATCATGCCAAGGGTTTCCCATACCATGACAAGGTAACCCGTAGCAGGGTACAAGTTGCGGCCTGTGTCAAACGTTTTTAATAAAATTTCTTAAATATTATATGTCTATACGCATTAGTCAATTAAATAATAAAAAAAAATTGTCGAAAATCTATATAGAATATTGTCCTAAAATAGGATTTTTAATAATAGTTTAAGTTTAAAAAGTTTTAACGCTTTAAATGTTATAAGATCATATATGTACTCCACGTGCTTGAAAGGCGGCCTCACAGTTGGAATGAGATATACGTTTATTACTTATTTATTAGCTACAGTATAATAAAAAGTAAATCGTACCATCAATCACGTGGCCAGCCATATATTCACTGTCCTCGTCGACTATGGACATTCTGACGGTCCTTTCTCCAGACTTCATTTTTTCTTGAGCCTTGTACGATGTAACGTACCTGTTCAAACAAAAAATGTATTGTATTTATTTTGTTGTTGAAACAAAAAAATATATATTCCATTTGTTGACTATTTTAGTAGAAAATAGCGTAAATAATATAGTTATAGCATTTCTTTGAGCGGATATATAATATATACTGTATGTATGTATATAAAACTCTAGATTCTAGGCTTCAAAAATTGGAAAAGTGCGGCCCGGAATCGAGAGGAATGGGGTAAAGCTTTAGAAGGCTAGGGCTTATAGGGTGATGATAATGATGTATGTATATATCCACTGTACCAAAACGGATCTGTGTAGTTAATGAGTATATGAAATGTAATTAAATTTCCATCATCCTTGTATATTCAACTTAAATTCGAAAAAGAATCGAACCTACACCCTCTTCCATAAAAACATCAATAACATAAGTCTATGCGTTACAGTCGAGTTTTAATTTCTAACACTAAATCAACGCGCATACGTTGAAAAATACCGCAACATTATATTCGATGAACAAAGTGAAGGCGATAGATCAGCGGTAGGGCTGTCGTGTGCTTGGTTTAGACAGGCGTATTTATTTTCATGAATGGCGAACGCGACGTCGGTCATAGACTGCCTGAACGAATGAAGTTTTTAGGGATATCAACTTTTTAGACGAAGTTTCAATGGAAATGGAAAGAAATGACGAAATATATAAGAAAATTAAAAATCTTTATAGTATTAACACATACACATTGTTTGATAATAGACATATATATTTTTCTCAAATAATATAGTATTATTATAAGAACCTAATGTGAATGAGGTATTCTAAGACGTATATCAAACAATACGTGGAATCGATTCCCATTCGAGGAAATAGTTTTTTTTCGTTTCCCAGCCCTGACAAGACAAAGCGTGGCGTTGGTTCCCACCAGTCAACTCAATATGTGGAATTCGGTCGGAAAGCGGAGATCGTAGTGTCTTAACACTTGAATTCATTTGCCTACCTCGCTATTTAAGAAAAAGTGTGAATTTGCTTTTTTTCAAATTTCTTAAGTAACTTAGACGCTAGAGCTGAACAGCCCTGTGCAAGCGATTTGTTTGTGGCTGCGTGATGGATGCTCCTCTATTAATATTCGTACGACTTTATTGCGTCGGGTCAGAATACGCGTAAAAATTGCTCTCATTTCTTATATTACATTATAAGTAAATAGAATTTCATATAGTTTAGTCTAAATTGAATGATACATGGGTCATTAAGGCTGACTACTGTTATAAAAAGGCAACTAAAGAAAACATGTTAAAAATTAACTAGTCAAAACTAATTTTCGTTATCGAATTAATAATATACATATAAAAACTCTTATGTTACTGAGTGGTTACCTCCTCCAATGGTCCAAACACCACTTGGTAATTTCTACCGAGGTCATAGTGAGGATTTAGGTGCGGAGGACCCCAATAAGAAAAAACACAAAGTACAATAAAACCATTAGATATGTGCTACCTAAATATGAGTATAAATGATTTTTTTAAACTTTTAATAATGGAAATATTTAATATTTCAAATCAGAGCCGGATAATCGAATTTCCATTGTATAAGATTTTCTCAATTGGGTATTGGTTGCTCGTAAATAAGTAATTCATACGTACCAGTCCTCGCTGTGCTCCCATTCCACAAGATATGAAATCATGGGCGTTCCCTGTGACACTGGCAGCTGCACTTGCGGATATATTTCCGCTAGACGCGGGTTCAAACCAGCCTCGTACAATCTGATAAAATTGTGTACAATTAAAAAAAACAACTAAATTGTTTAAATTTAAAATATTATAATTAAAGATCAAAAAGTTCCACGAAGTATTTCAGTTATATAAATTGTAACTAAAATATTTATTTGACAACCTTACAAAACACGAGCGTAAGGCTGTTTTAGCTATTGCTGAATTACTGTAATGTTTTTATTTAATATGAAAGCTATCACAATCAATTTTTTATTATAAATTATTTATCTATCGGGACAGCAGGGCAGACAGAGAAAAACTGATGTCAAGACACTCTGCCGCCCTAATACAAGATATAACAGCTTAAACGGTGGAATTCAACGCTGAATTCATTAAAGTTAATAAAGCTTTTAAAAACGTACCATTCTTTTCCCATCTGTCGTATTTTTGCGGGATTGGAAAAAAAATATTTGTTCCTCATTTTCTGTCTGTTCAAAGTCATGGCAAAAATGATAATAAATACTATAGAATGTCATAGTCTGTGAATCTAAACCATAATTAAATTAAAAATTTATTTCCAATTTAAAAATCTGATAAATTCGTATACTCACTTGCCCAAAGCAGTAAACAGTACTTGTACATTATCTTCATGATTTCTTTTAGTCAGAGCTACGTTGACAACGTCCTTCTTCAGAGAGCGACGTAAGATCGCTTGTAGCAAGCCATGTGGTGCAATTTCAACAGTGACAGCATTTGCTGGTATAAGACGAGCTGTCTCTTCGAACAGTACTGGGCTCTGGTGAAAAATAATTAAATTTGAGCTAAATATATTTTTTTTACTTTTGAATTTTTATGCTAATTAATATTATAACATGGTTTTTATAAAGTAAATAGTTTATTTGGTTAAACATTGTAATCGTATGAACTTGATTGCTTCAAATTGACGGATTATTTTTGTATGGGATAATAATTTATTACATTAATCGTTTCGACGTAACCCACTTTACTAGAGCACTTGGAATATTTTATGTGTCAAATGCAAAAAAGTCTCCCTAAAATTTTAAGAATTTCTTTTGTAAATTTTTATTATAATAATATATTTACCAGTAAATTGTTGGTGTGGTATTCTGCGGAAGACATCTCAGCCTTGGGGTCTTTCCATAGCGCTTTAGGAACGGATGTGGACACCCATCTCTCTGACCTAAGCTTAGGCTTTGGAATCACTTCTCTCAAATACTTCAGTAGTTTTGGACCTGTATATTAATATTGTTTTTTTATTGTTGTCATTCTTGTTGAGGTTTTACTAAAATAAATGTTGTTGCTAAGTGGCAACACTAGAGAAAAATGGAGATAATTTTAAATACGAGGAATTCTACGTGGCAGGATAAGAACGTTAAACATATGTATTGTCATTTTCTTCAAGCCAGGCTAGTGGCAGTGTTAAGACGCTTCGTTTTTTCACTTTTCGAAAAAAAAATAATAATTACAAATATCCATTCTCCTTGAAGGGTAATCGAACCCACAATCATCGCATTTACAGTCATACGCTGTCCCGCCAGGATAAGACTTCAATATAAATGCTTAAATTTGTTTATAAATATAAAACAAAACCTAAAAGGAAATAAATATAATTACCAGCTTCAGCAATATATTTGGAATGGTAAGCTATGTTGGAGCAAGGCACCTCCTTTGCGAAGACTCCTTGGGCAGTCAGCTTCGCGACGAAGCTCTTCATGATGTCGGCTGGACCGGAAATGGTACTAGAGTCGGGTCCATTGTGACAAGCTACTTCGATTTCCGGTGGAATAATATTCTTGATCTATATATAACATTGTAAAATTATAAAAAAATAATTATTATTTTCTTCATTTATTTACGAATTTATGGCGATATGAGTAAGACCAACTTTACCAAGAAACATATTATGTTTCTTCACCTTTAATGAAATATAAATCTTTTCTCAAATAATAAATATTAAAATTATAAAGAAATCAGAAATTTGTAAGTACCTCATTATAACCAAGCCCTATAGCCGCCATGGATCCCTTGATGAGCGGAGTTTCAATAGACGCCAAACCTCTGCTGTACGCGGACAAAATCATTTGTTCCGCAGTGAAGCAGCCATCTGCGTATGCGCAGCCAAGCTCACCTACGCTGTGACCTATGGGAAAAATATAGATTCGTAATGTTTTATAAGTATTTTTGTCTTATAACTTAACGCTATATCTTTAAATGGACTAATTAATCTTAAAATGATCAAATAATAATATATAATAATGGCAGGTTAGTCCGATATCCCCTTTTTATATGGATTCGAGTATCTCGAGTGCTCATTTTTAAAGAGGCTAATTTACATAGAAAATGTGACAAAACATTTTTTTTACTATCGGGTTTTCGTCTCACGCCTGGTAAAAAAATATTCTTAACCAAAAATCTTATTTATTTATAGTAACATAACTAATGTTATATCATTAGATTAAAATTTATAACCACATCTCACATTTAAATCTATAAAACTTTTCAGTATGTAGAATACTGTAATTATTATTTGTACACATTTTTTTAATATTATTTTTTCATATCTACATAGACGATAAACTAGGTTAATAAACAATTTCTAATCACTGATATATTCAAATTACAGATTATAAGCTTTATCCATGCTAAAAGCACTTTTGTATGCAAATACATGTACCAGGCCTATGAACGATTACGTATTTATGTAGCTGGAGCATTTCACGAATGAATAGTAAATGTATATATTTTACATTTCTAACAATAAGCTTAATATTAAAACGAAGCGAATTAATTTCTACAATTTTCACTATAAAATATTCAAAATTTTTCATTAAAATATTATTTTTAGTACACACGTTCTATAAATAAAAATCAAAATTAATATTAAATATATTCTAATAACAGTTCTTCCTTATACTCAATTACACAACAAATTTACAAATAGATAGGCATAAAATAATTATTACTTAACCAACAAGAACCTCTCCATAAAATTAATAAAGATATAAATATAACAGATAACTAAATTAGCCGAAACAACAAAATTAGCAAAAGTGAGTGGTAAAAGAGGCAAGAGGTGAGTTTAGTTGACCTTCGAAAACACAATGTCAAAAATATTGGAGGAAGGTCACGTAAAAAGCACGAGGTCCCCCCGGAGGGCATGTATGAAGAGGTGCTTTCCTCTCTGAGTACCCTATTACGGATAAAGCGTGAAATTATGCATTTTAATGAGCCGAATAGTATCAAGTTCTGTCTTAATAGGTCATAATTAACGTTATGTACAGTAATCACTTAGCAGTTTAGCACATTGTCATCAATCAGAGCTACATACATATATAAGGCTATGATTTATTTGCGACTCATTAGTGTTCTAAATTATGGCACCGAATAGTGCTTTGTGTTGGTGAAACTTTACAGTGAAGGGTTGTTACCCGGTTTTGTGATAAAAGAAATAATTAATCAACTTTATGTGCTATTTATTTAAGCTCTAGATATATTAATGTAAGATTTTATACAATATTAAGAGGTAAGAGAGAATTTTAAATACTAGAGAATTTTATACACATCCACACGGTTCAATTGATCTTACTTAAGCGAATTAATTAAAGACAGCGTTAAGTTCCGGCATTCAATAGGCAATATCTCAAAGAAAAAAATACCGAATCCGGAATGTGGGAAACGGAGATACTAGGCTCCCTCAGTCTATCCCTGCCATATTCAGGAAAAAGCTTGAAGCTAATTATTTATTTATTTAGTACCAATTGAATAATTTGCGCAATATAATTCAAAGAGATATTAACAGTGCTTATTCTATAACGTATAAAATATTTATAAACAGAGCCGACTGCGATTCTTTCACGCGAATGATGAAAACAAATACGGTTGTGCCGCTATGGCAGTTTTATGTACGCTTTGGATAATATTTGCAATAAAAATATTTTTCTTCCTCAATTTGGTTCGACAGAGTTTACGTTAATTAGTGGCGATTAATCGGTTTTTACAGAAGATTTACCTCGATCAAGATAGAGCGACATTGATGAGGTTGTGGTAGAAGTACCACATAAAATGCAGGCGATGCGTAATGACGATAATAATAAATAATTATAATAATATTATTATTATAATGATAGGTGGAAATCCTCTTAATTTTTAAATACAAGTACTTTTTAATTTAAAAATCTTAATAAAATAAAAATTCAGAAAAAAAACCTGTTGACCTGACCTGATCTGATCCAAAAAATCGCATGATTTTTTTGGATTATCTAAAAAAAAAAAAATCTTACCAATTATAAAGTCTGGTTCAATGCCAACTGCCTTCAGGACGTCAGTGAGACCAATCTGCACTGCCGCTATACCGATAAAGGAGTTTAGGATGTTATCATAGATCTTGGGATCAGCTTCCGTGATGATCTTGGTAAGGTTTACGCCTTTAGGTTCTAATGCCTTGTGACACCTGTAGATTAGTTTGAAAAATAGAATTTGATGACCTGGACTGTTTTCTTTTTTTTTATGATAAAGATTATATTTTAAGGGTGACATTAATGACTATTATGGTGATTATATTGTTATTTTATTAAATATTTATGGTTGATTTTAATATTTCTTTGATTTATTATATTTTGATTACTTTCAAATAGTTATATTTCGTATATGAATTGAATTTATAATCATTGTAAACGATTCAAATGGTAAGGCAATCAGAAAATAATTATAAACACTATTATTTGCGTAGATTTCTTAAAATTCACGCAAAAACACTTACTTCTCAATGGCAGCAGCAAACACAGGTATTCTCATAAGTTGAGTTGCCATACCAGCCCACTGTGATCCCATACCGGAGTACACGAACCACACTGGACGACGCACACCAGAGAAGTATTGGATGTCGCGAGCCAAAGACACAGCTTTTGTTGGAGTTGAGCCTAAAGAGAAAAATTATATTAATTGAAAATTAAAACTTCAATAAAGATTCAAAGAAAGAAGAATTATTATTTTAGTAATTGCGTTACTACTATCAATTTCATTGTAACCTTACACAGTACTATATGGGTCGAAATTTGGCAGTCTTCGAGTTCTGGTGATAAGGCTGATAAGAAACTAAACTAATTATGTTTTTTAAATACATACAAATATTATATAATTATTATCCATATACACAAATATTTCGTGTTTACAGATATTAGCTAATATCTGTAACCACTATATATTTGATATTTGATAAAACTGTAGTCATAATTACCCAATAATGAGTATCCTCTGACAACGTGTCCAGTAACGTCTTCATTATGAATGCCATGTAACAATCTGACGAGCTCAACGTCTACTGTTCTAGACTCTAAGTCATCGAGGATCCTTGCAACGGCAGACTCTGTACGTCCTGAGATGCAGACCAGACGTGGCAGGTCATCAAATGGCATTCCATTGTTAACCTGTTAAGAATAAAACAATATGAGGAAATTCGTAGAATTTCGAATAACAATTAGGCTAAACAATATGTAAAAATCATTTTACCTTTTGCCTAGCAACATTTTTTAACAAAGTATGGGCGTTGGCTCCTCCAAATCCGAAACTGTTAATACCAGACATGCCTCTGTTCCATGGTTGTTTCTCCGTAATCACTTGCAGTCTTCCATCAGCGAGTGCAGGAACACCTTCTCTTGGAACTTTGTAGTTCAGATTTGGTGGGATGTAACCAGTGGAGTATGCAATGCAGAGCTTAAATTAATAAACATTTTGTAGTACACAAAAATTAGGTCTGATAATAAAATGTAAAAAAATCATAGTTAATTAATTCTAAAAAAAATTGACGGCAACTTCATATAAGCAATATGTATACTTGGCACAACATTTGTTAGCATAATAGTCCATTAAATAAGTAATTATTAGTTCAAATCTCTATCAACTTAAATTTTCTAATTGAGTGGTCCATATAAAACCTTACATATGTCAATAAATGTTAGAATTAGGACTACTACTACTATCCATGCTAACTGTTTCATTCCTACAAAATGTGCAGTACAATTTAAAACGTAATTTAAAATCTAGCTACTAAGATTAAATTAACACTTGACTACAAAACAGCAGTCAGTTTCAGTAAAGTTTTCAAATTAACATCAAATCAAATTACCTTTGCAATGGAACAAAGACCAGACGCGGGCTCACTGTGCCCCAAATTGGATTTAATGGAACCGATCATGAGAGGCTCAGAACGGCCTGTACAGAAGATCTCGTCAATCGCTTTCAATTCTTCTGGATCACCCACCTTGGTACCTGAGTAGGAAATAAAAAACGATGAAAATTTTCAATAGCATTTCAAAGCCAAAGATAGATGGGAAAGAAGGAGAGTTAGTAAATCTTACATTGTAAAAGTCATCACAAAATTAATCGTATCGGCACTTGAATTCGCGTCTTTCTAATACCATCTGAAAGCTCTAGCCAATAAAGTAATTTGTGCTTATCGATTTAAGTTGAAAGCTTTATACGCTGTAGCTTGATTACAACACCCTACAGGAATGATTCTTACGAAATTCCGTTATCCAATGTTTTTGTTACTAAAAATGATCACTTGGCAAGAAGTAAATAATGTTTGCTAACATTTTTGTAAGTAAAGAATATAATATACTCAAAGAAACCATCAATCATCTTTGTCTTATTTCGCATTATATTGTTTTGTATTATTATAATACAAGTAATTATGTATTTTGCCAAGTACAGTAATCAATTTATCTTCTAAGTAATTCAAGTGGTACAAGAGTAAAGAACTGAGTGGTTTTTAGTTGTAAGTTGTAAGAACTTAATATTCTCTATATATTTTCGTGCACGTTTACGCTTCTTAGGTCTATTGAAATCTGAATTTCAAAATGGCAAACTTTGATCGGACAAGTATACCACTTAGTTGCTTTATTACAAACTAGCTATATCAAGAAAGCAATAATGCAATAGCATTAGCTTATTTCCCGTTCCGGAATTTCGGGAAATACTTCTCTAAATTCTCCCTTACATGCCAGATTTCAGGTTTCTACACTGCGTCATTTGGCTATACGTTATCTGTAAATCACCAAGTAAACAAACCTTTTTTATTTTTATATATATATATATATATATATATATATATATATATTATTTGCAATATAATACCAATATGTCGAACATGCTCGTATATCGCATATATATTACATATGCAAGCACTTGTACATTTATTATTATTTATAACATTCAAGCAGGTCATGACCCTTGCCGTTTTTGTAGAAAATATTCAACAACAGTATATTAAATCCATTTACATACATTTTTAAACGCATATTCATATAATAATATAAAGCTTATATTCTTATAGTGGCAAAGCGTTTCACTTTGAACGCGATGGTTCTGGGTTCGATTTATTTACTTTCCTCGCTCTGATAATAAGGCAACCATCAATGTCTCAAAAATGGGGCGGAAAGTGTTAAAGTAGTCCGAGTAGAGCGAACTGTGTACGAATTTGTTTGAATTTAGCATTATAATGCTACCTGTACTATTTAAATCTCTTCTCTATTTATAATAAAAGGATAGAAAAATCAATTCTATCCTTTCTACAATAAATATTATAATATTGGGTCGCTTAATATATCGATAATAGACGCTATAAAACTACTCAGCAGAATTTTTGTTTGATGTTAAAAATATAAAGTAATGGCCAAAGAAATGTGGGTTGGATATTGTGTTTTTCACACTGGAATGTTTAATGTATTTATTACAAAAATATTGCATATAAAATGATCGCTTTAATTTATATACATATTTTTTTTTTTCACGCAAAAATTAATGCAAGAATTATTACACATTGTGTATACGATTTTTAATAATACCAGAGTAATTCGAAAATATATAAATCCGAGAAAATTCAAGAATTGCAATATAAGGTCCTAGGTATAAAATTTTAAAACGAACGCGTTTCAGTTTTATAATGCGAGCGAAACAGCGAGCGGGTAGCTAGTTTAATATACAATATTTAAATTTCACCTCACTTTCTCATTAAACCATGTACATGACGTCATTAACCTGGCGTCGCTAGGGCCTGAGAAATTTCTCTAATTAGCCTTTTAGTAAAAGTTCAAGACACAGCAGATAATTCATTTGTTAAAAATACACACACACACACATACATACACACACACACACACACACACACACACACACACACACACACACATACTATAATTTGGCGTCCCACCTGATTTTTTTTTACCACCTAACGTTGCCCTTAAATAGTCTTTACAGAGAAAGGAATGGCGCATCGTTTGATTCTCGATAAGTACTAAATGTGATACGTTTGAAATTAAAACATTTAATATATCATTATAATTAATAATAAATACTTTTATGAAAAAATTACCCCATATATTTTTTTCTCCCTTCACAAACGGAAAACCCTTATAAATATCCGATATATTTTCATCTTAATCAAATCATTTCAATTGGCGATATAACAACCTGACATAATTCCATTTTCCCATACACGATGGTTAATTTTAATTAAAACGTCCATTGAATGGGCTTTATTGCCCCTTTGAGGGTCGCCATCTATACAGAGCTTTCATTGAGACCGATTCAGTGAAATTATGTACATGCATTTTAAAAGCCAAGTGTTTTTCTCAAAACGGACATTTATCTTCGTCCTTTGTGTTGTGAACAATAGTTGTGATGAAAGAGCTTTTTAATTTCACGTCGGACTTTTCTTGGACGTCTAAGTTTTGTTATCTATTAGCTTTTTCATGTTGTATGATTGTTTTACACTTTTATTATGGCCTTTTTAAGTATATACTGGATGAAAGAGCTCGTTGTTTGCTTACAGAGATAGAGCTTTCGTTTCGTTTCAACCTTTATTAAAAGTACGGTACAAAAGATTTTACTTTACAGTGACTTTTATAAATTTGTTGCTTTTAGAAAACGTTTTTCATGGAATTGTGAGACAACACCGTAGATATAAATCAACTCATGTGAGTGCACTTTGTACGCAAATTGAGATTTATTAAAATATACTCCACAGTGTTCAGTTTTTTCTTTGCTTATTTATTTTACTTATTTGATTAAGTAAGAGTTCAAGTTCAATAAAAGAAAAAGTTCTTGGGATGCACTGTGCGTGTGTCCATTACATTGCAGAGAGAGGATCTCGGAGTAGTGCCTTGGACATGTGACCCAAGCAAACCAAAACTTAAACCTTTAAAATATGCATTAACGGTCCTTTCCGTCCATTCCAGTCTATTGAGGCAAATTTGAAATGCTTCTACCAGAGCCACCCCCATTGTACGTTCTAATAATGAACTAATTCTAGACAGGCCAAAATTTAACAATTATAATCTAAAATATTTTTTTTGCAGAAATTTCATTAGGATAGGATAACTATTAGGATTAAACAATTATCGAGCAGGATAATATAACAAATTTGAACTTTAACTTACCAGTTCCATGAGCCTCAACAAATTCTAAGCTATTTGGTGGGATAGAGCATTCTTCATAGAATTCACTGAGTAGGAGCTTCTGGATGTTACCAGCCGGATAGGTAATGCCCTGTTCCTTGTAACCGTCGCAGTTAGTTTTTGCGTGGAGGATCTGAGCGTATACTCTAAAAAAAGGTGTTCTTAATTAGATCAGTACTTTTTGTAAATACTACTTTAAAAGTAATATTTTGCTGCAAAAATCGCTATAAAATTGCAAAAAAATCTGCTGAAATGCCAATTATTCTATTACATTTAAATTTATTCACTGTGAAAATAATAAAAATAAATCAAATACTGACCTTCTAGAGTCTTTAGCTTTTTGCAGTAAGATAACAACTATGGCCTCAGACCGAGCGTAACCGTTAGCGTTGTTGTCAAAACTCTTGCATCTACCATCGGGAGACAGCACACCCAACCTGTGAACAATTTAAATAATAATTTCAATAAAAATTAAAAAATTTATACTTTTTTTATTATTTCACAGTATTCATAGATTACAGATATATTGACTATTAACAATTAATCATGCAAAATCAAATTTTAAATAAAAAATATTTTGAACAAAAACTAGACAACTGTTTCAAAGTTTTACCATTACTCCGGTCAAACTTTTTCAAATAAAAAAATTCTTTCGCGACTGAAATAGTCCCCTTTAATTGATTATTATTATTAGTTCATGAGAATAATCCAAAATGCCCGATCATTTTGATCTTTGGCCTTCCAAAACCTATTTTAGCACACATGGTAACTATAGGATCCTGCTGGGTTAGAATCCAAATCTCCAGCACTGTAGAACCTTTACGTTATCAAGTACATATCATTGAAACATGAACGATTTGGATTCGTATCCGTCAATACGTCAAAATCATACTACGACCCAATGGATTTATGTACTGTATTTCAGCACCTCTGTTGCTATAAGCTAAATTAATATTATAAGGTCACTTCACACTTTCAGATGTTGCCCCACTATCGCACAATGGCTTCAAACTTAATTTTTTTTTTTTATTATATACCTTTGTATAATATTGTATAATATTAACCATCGAAACAATTTCAGCCACAGTCACCGAGACTGAGAGCTAATAATACCTCTACTGCAAAACTTTTACAAACTCTATCCATCCAATTATTAGAACCTAACTCGAGAAGCTCGGGGGTAACTTAATAAAGCATTTAGTTCGCTTTTTTACGACACATCTCTTTTGGACAAAACAACTAAATACTATAACAAAAAGTTAAATTCGGAAAATTTCCTAACTTTTTAATGGTTAACCTAAAAACTTTTATTGCCTGGAGAATATCTTACCTTGAAAATTGCAAAGACACATAAGGATGTAGGCACAGATTGGACCCACCCACGATAGCAGCATCACAATGTCCATCTCGTATAGCTCTGAACGCGTGTTCCAAGGCGTATAAGGAACTAGAGCAAGCCGAGTCCACTGTGTATGATGGTCCAGTTACACCAAGCCAGTAGGAGATACGGTTAGCTAACATGGCTCGGGAACATCTGTAAAAGAGTATTTAATTCAATATTATAATTTGAAAATTTAACCACACATGTTATTGCTGATTTTTTTTTAATATACATTATGATTAAGCATAATTACGCTGATTTGTGACAGCGTCACGCCCTCGTCCCACATAGCACGGGACAAGGCGAAGGAAATTCTCTCCGTTCTCCATTTTCTGCCCGGATTCGAGACATTGTGAGCTTGGTCATATCACGTTAATTAATAAGCAAATTCGCGAAATAATAGCAGTAACTTCATTACTTTGAAAATGGACTAGCCATTAAAGTTTCTGTACCGAATTACTCGAAATTAACAAGTCCCGGGTTAAAGTTTCGTTAAGATTAAGTGGTTACCGCCATCAGTTGTAGACATGTTTCTTAAAGTTTTATTAATTTTAATAAAACTTTAAGAAACATGTCATATATACACTATATGATTATAAAAAATTATAGCATTTTTTTAAAATAAATAATATACTATTTTTTTTCTTTTTCGGATACAATAAGAGGTACATAATACGTAACAATCGCGGATCCTTTGGAATTATTCCGATATCACAATTTTAATTAACAAATAGCTGTTTTCACATCCAGCACAATTTAGACGCTGATACAACGAATATGTAAGGTAAAATACAAACTGCTATATGGCTAGGTTCTCGCCACATTCCGTAAGAAGATATGGAGATTAGTATTTTCAATACTTACCCCGTAACACCAAATCCGTTGACCTGCATTTTCTCATAGAACCACGTCTTTTCTGATTCAGAGAAGCAAGCACCGATGAACACTCCAGTCTTCGTATTACGCAACTCCTTTGGATTCAAGCCTATTTAAAAATATGCTAACATTAATAAGAATATTTTATATGTTTAAAGAAACAATATAAAATTAAGTTATCCTCTTTTAGAGGGTAGATAGAGCAGATCGGTGCAATAAAGAGTTGATTGGTTAATGGATTTTTTCCAGTGTCTCTACTTACTATAGATCACATAGTGAAAAAAATAGCTTCTTGCTATATCCCTCTGTGGGCAGAGTGATCCTAGTGGTAAGACACTTTGTCACTTACTTGCGTGTTTAGTGGCGTGTATATTGTGTATGGTGAGGAAATTTAAATAATTCGCTTCCCCAAGAGAGAATCGAATTCACAACTATCGTCGTTTACAGTCGTCTTAGTGAGTCAAGTCAAGTCAAGTCAAGTCAAGTCAAGTCAAGTCAAGTCAAGTCAGTCAAGTCAAGCCAAGTCAAGTCAGTCAAGTGAGAACTTATTCCCAACACACTGTATTCTGTCATATTTGAAAAATTATGTGTTCAATGACAGAATTCAACGCTGCCCTTTGTCTTACCGGAGCGAGAAATGAAAAGGATTCATGAGATTATAAATATTATTTTTTACAATCACACTTTGGCACTTAACTTTTAATAGACATTAAATCAATACGAACAACCATTATTAGTGACAGTTAAACGCTAATTGACAGCTCTCAGTGTGGGTATGCAGAGATATTTCAAAAAAATATAGCCCTGGACCATTGACATTAAAACCGAAGCTCGAAAATATACAAAATAGGTGTTTTTCTATTCAAACTTATCAATATACGAAATATAATAAACTTATTAAGTACATGTTGCCATTTATAGAACTATTGACACAAATTATCGGAATATCGGTTACTAATTAATTACCAATTGTATATTAATCTTGGAAATTTAATAGGTATATATAATAAACGTCAATACAATACAATTATGTTCGTACATTATGTAAGCTTAAAGCTAAATGAGCTGGACGGACGGACGTCTTGATTTTGATTTATCTATGTGTATATTGTTCGGGGTTCAATTCCAATTCGATGGAACGCTTTATTTAAAAATAATGTAGTTCTTACTTTGAAATATACAAAACAATACAAAAAATGTGTTATAATAAAAAATAATAATCGGCCAAGCGTGAGTCGAACTCGCGCACAGAGGGTTCCGTAATAATTTTATAATTTTACATCAACGGGAAGTACAAATTACATAAGTCGGCAAAGTTAAATTAGAGGGAGAACGCTTTTGATTTTGAAATTATTTTGTAAAATTAAGTACAGATATAACTAATGTAAAGGTTTCTTTTTCTGTGATATAAATTACCAAGTTATATAATTTCACCTTTATTTTGTAGGTACTACAATAAGTTCTCATCTGCTGAAGTTTACCTTATATGTTTTACCTGTCCAGCTAATAACATATAAAATGTGGCAAATAATCTTCTCGTGAAATCTTTTGATTGTATAGATTTTAAAACGGCCACTTTTCTGCGCTCTAAAAGACTATATACCTGGATGTTCTTGCGATCTTGATACAGACGGACAACAAAATAAAGCTAAAGGTGTGTTTTTCTCTCTTACCTTTTGAACGGATCCCCATAAATGCATAACAATAAACAGCCTAAAGCACCTCAAATAAGTAAAGTAGCTTAAATAGTTAACGACATAACTAAAACTGACTCGGCAAGTATAGCCGAGCGTTGAATGAAACAGTTTTAGAACCACTTGAGACGGTCAAAGGTCAAAGACAATATTGAGTTATAATAATCACAGCTTGAACAGAAGTTTTAATGGATTTCAAGATAAGAGTACTTGTTCTATAAAGATTGTCAAGACGCGTTTTACTTAAAAGGAAGTCCAAAATTAAGACGGAACTTTGTTCAAAAGTAAATTGTTGAAACAAACGATAAGTTTCAAATTAATTTGTTATCTTGTCAAATGTTTATCTATACAGTAAATATGCTACTTTGTCTGTCTGTTTGTAACTTGTTGTATATTAAACTTGCCTGTATGTATGAAGAATTTAAATATTTGGAATTTTTTACTTTTACTTCGGTTGAAATATAATTTATGCAAATAATTATATATATATATATATATATATATATATATATATATATATATATATATATATATATATATATATATATATATATATATATATATATATATATATATATATATATATATATATATATGTATATATATATATATATAAGTTATAGCTTTAAAATTTTTAACTTTATAACGTATGAAAATATTATATCGGAAACGTCAACCATTTTTCTTTTGCTTCACGCTTTATCCTGCATTTAGCAAGTTAAGTAGGAAAAACTAAGTGTCAAAACACCCAGTTCTACACTTTCTGCCCGAATTTAACCATCGTGTTTCCAGTCAGATATCGTCTCTTCACTGAACTACGATTGCCCTAACCAATTTGATTTTGAAAAAAAAAACATCATACTTATTTAGACTTCCTATTTTGCGTTACACAGAGAACAGTTACACAAAGAATAACTAATTATATAGTACATTACTGCATTTATAATTGGCTGGAATAAGTTTAAATTAATTTATATTGGCATTTATTGAGGTCGTTCTGACACAGTACAACAACGGCTGACTGTAAACGCGATGCGATTTTTACTATTCCGTACTACAAAAAAAGTAAGTTAACTTTGTTGTCCAAGTTGTGTTTGAAGGCCATTTTTGTCAAGAACCTATGGTAACAAAATGAATGTAACATCAAATATCCAAGTCTACAGCACCTTGGAGCACAGAAAACATCAATCTTTTAAGCCTGCGTTGGCTTAAGATATGGGGATTACCAAAAGGTACATGATGGTTGAGATGAGGAAAATGCTTAGTTTTTGCCACATTTTTAAGAAATTTGCCACGTAGCCAAAACCCATAGGAAACTGCTCGTTGGCCTGGAATTATGAAATTTGGCAATAAATGTGAACTTATGATTCATATAAAGGAAAATTTATATGAATCATAAGGAAATTCATGCCAATGAGAACCTTATATTTGTAGTCAATTTCATACAAACTCAGTACTTACGCCCGGAAGTTGAAGCTTGTCAACTGTTATAAGTTGTACTTTTCTTTGACCTACAAATATAAAATTGGTACGGAATCCTCAACTCGATGCGTTTTTTTTTAATTCCTCACTCTGGTAAATAAACGTGGCGACAAATTCCGCAAATGAGAACACAGTATTTCGAATTCCGGTGGAAAGTGGAAAACAGAGTGTATTGACACTACGCTCTGTCTATCTATCCTGCTATGGGACATGAAGCATGCAGCTAAAAAACTAAACCAGCGTGGCTATCTCTAAGCTACTTTTTACTATGTAACAAAATCAATACAATATAGCCTACATAATCCAAAACCTGGGTGTAAATACTCGTACATGTAACTTTGTTGCCGCATACTTCCAATTAAATAAGAAGGCAAGACAAAATGGCGAGAAGTCAGGAATCGACGTCTCCAATGACCAAGGAGAATTTAATCTGAGACCACCGAATTTACGGATCAAATAAATTGATCTCATTACAGGGGGTTGGGAACGGTATTCTTGGGTACTACCGACCGTTTATACACCGTACTGATATATATGTATCTATTATAACATTTGTAAGGTTTCTTTGTTGTTGTAAGTTTGTTTCTATGGGTTTATCTCGAAAACTTAACCTAGACGCCGTTGAAGTCACAATAACAACCAAACATCGATATCATTAAATGACAGATAAAATTTTGAGGAATCTATTCAAAATAACTTTATTTAATAGAAAATATTTTATTGCATGTAACTAATTAAAAAATAAAGGACTTGTGAGATGAGGGAAGAGACGAGATGAAGGAATAAATAATGTGGAGAAAAAGGTCACCAGATTCCCTCCACCTATCGCGCTACAATCGCCATGTGTATAGATACAAAATTATGTTATATCAATATTTATATATATATGTGATGTGTTTTAATTCATTATAAGTAAATGAAAGGGAATAAAGGACAGCGGGAACCTAGTGTTAACACACTCCGTTTCCACTTTCGGCGCTAAAAAGCCTTCAAGACGTAAAGTGTTGAGTGGTGAAACTCTACGTTGCGCTTTACCTAGCAGAGATTATCACTCCCCCGAGTGAGAATAAAACCCACGACCACCTCATTTACAGCCAGACATTAGCCCACTGCGCCACGACGGCTTCATTAATTATAATTACTATATAGGTACTATATTGAATACAATAACGTTATAGTATCCTATTAATATTTATATATTTAGATTCAGTTAATGTATATATTGTTTATATTATATCATTTCCTACATAAATATACTGAGTAGTTGCGCTGTTGTGTAGAACAAATTTTATCTGTAAAGGAATTTAATTAAGTTCTTTCTAAATAACCTACCAAATAAAAGGTAAATGAAGCCCACTGGCAAGCCTTCGTATTGTCTAGATACGGTGTAATATAAGGATATATTGAGTAAAGCAATTCGGCTGTTTATAGGGTGGATACACAAAACATTTTAACGTAGGTAGGTGACTTATTCACCGCAATTCTTACTTGTTTCCTAACAATGTTGAGAATTACATTCAAATGATACCATTTGACATTGAAATTGTAATTTTTAGTATGACATACTATTTATTTCCCAGAAGCCGATTAAAATACTTAGTTCGATTTCGGCGAAAATAATTCAGCATAAAATATATTATGTAAATTTTATGCTGATATATATATATATATATATATATATATATATATATATATATATATATATATATATATATATATATATATATATATATATATATATATATATATATATATATATATATATATATATATATATATATATTATTGACTAAATCAAGACTTGTATACCTTAACTAGGAGTTGATTGGCAATTTTTTTATTACACACCTTTTTCATTAAAACTTTTGAAGCTTGACATACAAAAGTAGGCCTCCATTCATTCATTCTTCCATTTTGATATATTCAACGTCAGTGAGTTATCATTATCTGTACAGTGTACTTTTTAGATAAATGATAAGAGGAAAAAATATACATCAGCTTCCCACTATTAAATACTATTTTTAATATTAATAGAATAATAATAAGATAGAATCTTTGATTCTCACCAGCATCAATGACAGCCTCATAAGCTTTTTCTAAAAGGATTCTGCACATAGGATCCATGGTATGAGCCTGTTTGAAGTGCACTCCGAAGAAGGAGGCGTCGAACTTGTTAACATTGTTGATCTTTCCAGTTCGCTGAGGGATCTCGGGGTGAGCCAGCTTCCAACGACGGCCATCTCCTGATATAAGATCAACCTAAAAATTTAAAGAAAATATATGATAATTAGTAGATATAAATTTGTTAACAGCAAGAACTGACTTTAATTGTGTAAATGTCAAATTTGAGCTAAGGGTAACACAATATTTTAAAAATATATCTAAGAAATATAATTTATGGTCAAAACTAGTGAATTTTCGTACTAACACACGAATAATTTTACTATTCTTAAATAATAAATAATTAATAATAATTTCCGAACAAACTGACCTTATTGAAAAGATTCTCCTGCAAATGGATGACGGAGTCCGAATCAGGGAAGTAGCCAGATATACCGGTGATGAGCACTTCATCGCCGGGTGGTGGATGCGACAACCGGTGTCCTGACGTAAGTCTATTTTCTGAGATAGCCGATTGTGCCATCTGAAAACAATAAGCTTTTGTAAGAACATATCTAATATATAAGATAAAAATGTCAGAGTCACAGGTGCAGCGTCACAGAGTGTAAACGCGACAGTTCAGAGTTCGATTCCCATTAAGAGAATCAAGACAAAGCGCGGCGTTGAGTTCCGCCACTCAACATGTAACGTCTCTAAGTTGGGTGGACAGGATGAATGGGGTATCTAAAAACTTAGTTCCCTCTCTACGCTGCTATATGCGTGAAATGGCGTGAACCTATTAGGTAAAATTAAATTTCTTTTTAACTCTGACAAGACGTTATCTCTCAACATGCAATATACGTATATAATATTCACTACTTAATATTTAAAAATAATTCCAATTGATTGATTTATGCATAAAGAAAAGTCCCGTGACGTACATAGTTGACACGTGGTTCATTAAATGTCAAGATCAATATTTTTTTTTTGTTGCTTTACATTGTATCCCGGTTATAGCGCGGTTTTCCGAGCCTAGAACCTAGAACCTTGTGTTACACTCTGTTCACCGTATTACGCCTGAATTTGAATTACTAAGTTTTTATATGGGTATTTCAACGCCGCGCCTTATATTGACAGAACGTTTTAAAACAACGAATGAACTTTTTCATTCCAAATATTGTATGTTACTATATTAATTACTTACAATATAAATTATATTATGTTACGTGATTTCGTCAAAAACACTCTATTATATAAATATTGGAGTGAACAACAATGTTCATTACGCGCTTGGTGTTTTGACCTTTATTTGTAAGCGTATGCACTGAATTACAATATGTTAATTTATGAATATGATCAAATATTATTCCATTGTACTCACTGTAAATGGAGTATTTACATGTACATAATATAATTTAAATTAAAGTGCTTTTCTGTGATTTGAAAACTTATATACTTTAGCTATTTGTATATTATAATAGCTTTTGACAGCGCCTTCGACCCAGTTGTCAAATGGAAATAAACGGGACATACATAATGCCACTTGCATTATCGAGTTAAATGACTGAATGCAGGTACCGTGGGTACCTTAATAATTATCGTTTGTAGTACGGGAACTAATCGTTTGTAGTTTAAACGATTAGTTCCCGAGATTAGAGTGGCCAACAAAACAAACACTTCTTATTTTATAATAGATATAGATTAGTATACATAAACTGAAATACAGGGGGTAAAGAAATTTGTATAGGGCAATGTTTGATAATTGATTTTGACGACATTTTTACACTTGATAGTAAAAAATTAAGCCACATTTCTATGATTAATATAGACTATATGGATTATATATCAAATGTATTAACTATACAAATATTCTTATGACTAATACAATAGTAAACTAAAACGTGTGACAAAATTAAAATAGATATTATATTGCTTTTATTTTTCCCTAAGGAATTTACATTTTAAAAAAACCTGTAGGGACTTTATTTCATTTCTAATGCCTTTACTAATAAGACTAAAGGTTACTAGACTCAAATTCAGTAACGCTTACAAACAATTACATAGAATTATAGAATAGATGTCTTTAATTAAATAACGATTGTTTGGTATAATTTAATACATGCAATTTCAATGCGCGCGCGCATGTTAAATTTCTACTTGATATGTCCATTAGGAAATAAATAATTTGATCACATCCTAAGATAATAGAAAATGGCGACGAGAATAGAACGTCACTTGTTTTTTTTTATATTCAAACTCCAAAAGAATTGAATTCGTATCAAATTATAGATGACTAGCCATTATGTTTTATTATATACTCTTTTGAATTTTTATCTGTGGCCAAATGAAAATTACATACTAAGGGTTGTGACACATGACATACATATAGCCTATATAATATATAGCACGATAAATGTTTTATATAACGCAATAATAAATGTTCACCACCATGTGTCATAAAATATTAGACTTTAATAAAAACTATTATTAATATGTTAAAAAAAGCTATATTCAACAAGGCCTATGTCTGTTTTGTGATACTGCATAATATAAAAAAATTAAATTATTATTTATTAGGCTATAATATATTTATTTCAGTGTTATTTTTAAATACTTCGAAAAACGGTTCACAAAAAATAATTAAAAAATGTTTTTTTCTTTATTTAGCATACTGTATTATTTAAAACCGTACTTACATTGGTATATAATCGATGTTAATTCACGTTAAATTCCGTTTTTGAACTTGCTACCGGCGACCTGGACACCGGCTACTCCTCGACTGGCCAGTAGTAAGTAAACCACCTTGTTTTAAATGCGTACTATTTAAAAATTATGTACGGGGTGCTTTACTTTGTATATGTTAAATATACTTAATTGAAGATTTTGTATTATACAAGTCTTTTACCGCGACTTTGGTGGGATTTTTTATTAATATATTTTTTGTCTGTTCATCCATTTATGCGGGTTGGTTAAATAATAGCCGTAATAAATACAAATTTATGCGTTTTTTTGCAAAAAAAAAAATATTATATACGTAATTAGATGCTAACTTTTAAAACTAGATAAAAATAAAACTTAAATTTCAATTAAATATCTATTTTAACTCATAAGTTAGTAGAAGACATATCTTTGTAGTAATTCCTATATAGTAAATCAAAAAAACATTATATTATATTATAATTAAATAATAGCAAACTAAAAATTCACAGTAAGCTAACACTAACTTGATGTACATTTAATTTTGATATATAACCTTAGGTGCTCTATTAATTTTCCGACACATTGTTTACCGCCCCCGTCGTTTTTCAATCACAAGCAGACGTAAACTTATTTATAAGCTCACGACACGAAGCTTTCCCATTTTCCTTGTGTGTGTTTCTTAAAAGATTTTTAGATGAACAAAAGTAAATGTGTTTTGTATATAAGAAATATGTTCATTATATAAATTACTGATAACTTTTTTTTCTATTCATATTTTTATAAAGCTTTTTTTTGTAGTTTCACGCCTTATCGTATAGCAGGGAACTAGTGTCAAGACACTCCGTTCTCCGCTTTCTGTCCAAATTTGAGTGATATGTGGCAGAACTCAACGTTGTACATTTTCTTATATTCTTCATAATTAAAATCTATTTAACAATCAATGTGTTTACATAAGCCTTTATAACCGAAATCACTTACCGCCACCGTAGTGGAAGTAACTCAAAATAAAAAAAAACTATACCTACATTATATATATATATATATATATATATATATATATATATATTATATATATATATATATATATATATATATATATATATATATATATATATATATATATATATATATATATATATATATTAAACAGTCGTATCGTTTTCGTCTCAGCAAAACCAAGCAACTGACCGGCTGGTGCGTAATCTGTGAAGTTTTCTTGAAAATGACACTTTGACACTTGTCTTCAGTGTTTACAATTAAGCTCTGAACTCTCTAAACCCGGTTCTGGATACATAATCACGTTTGTTAGTTCCAAATCTAAAAGAACTAACACAAAAGCTATTCAGGAAGTTAACTAAATCTGAGTAATTTTATTAAGGTGAAATAATTTCGGAATAAACATAAAAATCGATAGAATTAATCGATTATCGGCGAGTTATGTTTCAAAATAGCTATTAGGTGATATTGTAGATATGGAAATTGATACTGTCTTTATTTGATTCAAGTTTTAATATTGCTTATTTCGAACACCATATATATATATATATAAGAGAACGTCACTTTACTACTACATTGTTACATTAAACAGAATATATGGGCAATTTATAAAATGACTGGCTTGAAATAACTAAATGTTGTCTTTCTTTTAATAAACATAATATATACAAACTATAAAGGAAAAAAAAGGTATTATGGACTTACGCCACTCAACACGCAATGTCTCGAATTTAGGCGGAGAACGGAGAATAAAGTGTCTTGACACAGTGGGATAAGCGTAATGCCCGAAAAATCCCCTGATCAGATTCATATATTGGTTATTAATAAAATAACGTAAAAATTTTCAAACCAAGGACAATTTTTTTAATATTATTATTCTGTCAAGGACTCCAGGTTAATGTCATGAAAATATGACCTAAACATTTTTTTTATAATTAGAAGGTTTAAATATATCTGTTTCTATACATTTTATTATCTGTGATAAACAGACTAAGCGTGTTATTATTATTAACATTATAACAACACTATATCCTTACCCGTATGTCTAATTTCCTAGTCCAATAGTAACCTCTACGGCAGTCACATTGTTTGCTAATCAAGTGTTTTCTGTATATTTCGATTATGCTTGACCCCGCCGCGGTCGACTATATTAACTTAATATAACATTTATTTCATATCTATGAGAATGTTTACATAATATTATTTCATTTACTTTCGAATTGTCGTTGGTTCGTTAAGTATTGTAGTAATATTGTGTCTTTACGACTATGATGGGGGGGTCGAATCAAATTCAATAAATTTAATGAAATTCAAATGTTAACTTAGATATGCATATGCATACAGTTATTTTTCTTTAGTTATATATTTGGAAGTTATATGATTTAATAATATTGTAATTATATATCAAGTAAGAACATCGTGTGTTTGCGGAAGTCGGAGGTTGTGAGTCTCACACGGAGATTTCTCCTCAATTTCATTTCCCCTCTTTGATAAAACAACAATAAATAATAATATAAAATGTACTATCGAGTGATGGAATAAATAATGTCAGTCTGGCCGAAAATATTTTGACATCAGGTTCTTCCTGTATACCCTATAGATATGCTATGCGGTATAAAGCGTAAAACTCAAATAGATACTATATATGTTCCAATAAAATAATTAATATTTTGTATGTAATAATGTTTTATCGTTTAATATGGTATCGTTTTTTTCTCTATGCTCTCTACCTAGCGGGTAGCCTCTGGTGAATCGCTGTATACCTCTTTGATAACGTCAGGCTACGCTAGGGATAGGATAGTATGAAGTGACTTATGAATTGTAACATCTGATTTAAGTCTTGGCGATTTTAAGTAATCATTTTCAGTAATTAATTTTATCAACTAAAAAAAACAAATCAAATAAAAAAAATAAAATGTTATTGGACAAACTTTTTTTTATTTATATATACCGAATTAAATATGTTAACAAAATAAATACTGACGACCGAATCATAAAGTAATTTAGACGCGATGCTCAGAGTATTAAAAAGTTAACATTGTACTATTTTGTTTGTGTTCTTAGTGGTTTTCCATAATACATTTTCAGGGAAGACAAAATAATTCTCATTACGTATTTCGATCTAGATTTCAATACAATTGTCGGTCCTTGGTACTTTCCACTAATAATGAAACCTAATGTCAAGAAGAATGTCAATTATTATTGTCTATATTATAACAAATTGAGAAAATGTAAGTAACTTTTAATAAACTTTAACTTTAGTTTTGTATTACTTACAAACGGCGTCAGCAACGTAGACAGGTATGAATGAGAGGGGCATGATAGCATGAAGTGTACTGTGTTTTATTTCCTTGAAAAAAACAATGTTCGCGACAGTTTGTAGGTTCGATTCCCACTCGGAGAGTATGAATTATTCTTATATTTTTTTCTTCGCTCTGGCAACATGGCAATCGCGGCGTTGAGTTCCGCCACTCAACATGCAATATCTCGAAAGGCGGAAAGCGGAGAACGAAGTGTCTTAACACTAGGTTCCTTCTACCTACGGTTCCCTATACCTACCCTGCTTTGTGCAGGTTTCAGCGTGTAGCTGAAAAAAAAATGTTAATATGCACGATTAGGATAACTTAAAAAATGTAATATTTATTTATATTTAGATTCACGCTATATATAGCAATAAATACAGGACACGCTGTATCCCGCATATAGCAAAATATACAGGACAGGCAGTACAGTCTTAGCCTAGTGATAAATTATTCCGCTTTCTCGGTTCGCGTTGAGTGGCGGAACTCAACGCCGCGCTTTGTCTTTTTACCTGAGCAAGGATACTTCAAATAATTTCTTCTCCCCGAGTTGGAATCGAACTCACAGCTGTCACGCTCCGCCACGATGACAACTATTACAACACGATTATAAATGATACCAATAATATGTGATTTGAAATAAAGTAGTAAATCAAGTATTTACTTAATCTGTAATATACCACAATTTTATTTTACAAATTAATTTGCTTTATATATATATATATATATATATATATATATATATATATATATATATATATATATATATATATATATATATATATATATATATATATATATATATATATATATATATATATATAATCCATGTCCAGAGTTGTTTTTAAAAATCCTTATTAATGTCACAATATTCCATGACAAGAAAAACTAGTAAATAATAGACGTCTACTGTTTACAATTGCTAGAGTCAGAACGCCTCGTGTAACAATATTCACTCTTATTTATAATAGTACCCCCACTATGAGTTTTTACAAAATCTGGTTTTAATCAATTGCTTGTCTATAAATCTTTAACAAATATTAATCATAATAATAATTTTAATTACATTAACTTATTTAGCTACATTAATAATCATTTTAGCAAATAATTATAATTTAACATTCATTCAATTCACATTCATTCATTTAATAATAATTTATTTATTTATAAATTGTCGATATATATATATATATATATATATATATATATATATATATATATATATATATATATATATATATATATATATATATATATATATATATATATATATATATATATATATATATATATGTATATATATATATATATATATATATATATATATATATATATATATATATATATAATATATATATATATATATATATATATATATATATATATATATATATATATATATATCTCAATTCTTACGAAACTGCGAATGGATATTCTTGAAATTGAATAGAACATCGATATCTTTTATTTTTCCATATATTCCGCCGGGGAGCCACCGACTGTTGTTGAATTTTGTATGTAATTTCTTTCTTTGTATTCTTATAGATAGATAGCTTTTGTCGAGACTCAACTGGGAAGTTGCGGTTTTTACGAAATAAGTAAAATTCTGACTAAAATAGAGATTAAAATCTCTAAGCGCGTTAGTTAGGTTATTAAAAATCTCACGGTCAAATAAGTTTTATATTAGTAAGTAATTAATTAGTAAGTAATAAGCGTTTATATTAGTGCTAGTATGGTTAATAGTAAAAGTAAAATATTACAAAAAAGAAATTTTTTTTTGTCTATAAAAGCTATCTATTGTTAGGTTCCACAGTACAAGATAGACACAGTACAAGAGATATTTGAACAACTAATAATAAATCATATAATTATCCTAACTTAACCTAACCTAACAAAAAAGCACTTTAATACAAAAAAATTATAGCACATATAATGACAAGGAAATTACGTACTTTAGAACTTGGAGCTACCAAATTCGAAATCCCGTAAAATATATAATAGGTGCTCTAAATGCACCCGAATTCCCTAACCTGAATAAAACAGTCCATTCATAAAATACAAAAGCTTGTACTGGAGGCTGAGGTTGATAGTTTATTCAGCTGCAGTGAAAATAAGGTCTATTGCACACTAGGCATTAAAGAGATTCCAAGGAATTTCATTTTATACTCTATTATGTTTATAGGTTATAAATTCAATTTTAACGCTATCGTGGTGCTTGTTAAAATTCCAAATGGAGACTAAATTTTATCTAGAACTATTTTTTATCTGTAGCTTCGTTTTATTGGTCAAGTATCTTCTTCGTCTACATAACATTATCCTGGAATATTGCCAAGTTTTCTTACTTAATCGACTCCACTTTGCACGGTCTTGAGCATCCTCAGGTTAGTCCATTGGCTCTCATCTCTTGCATCATGACGTCTAGCTTTTGCTTCCTTGGGTGTCCGGGAGTTTCACTCCAGGGACAGACATATCAAGGCATTTTCTTCCAACATAGTTATCAGGTCAGCGCAAACCGTGGCTATACCATATCAGACGACGCTCCTGGAGCTTGTCCACTATGTCACGGACCCCAAGACTACCTCGAATCAATGTTTTGCGTATGAGGTCAGCCCGGGTTACCCCACACACCCACCTCAGCATCTTCATCTCCGTGACGTGAAGCTCCTGAGTGTGCAGAGGTATTGACATTCGCTGCTCAAATATAAATATCTTAAATTCGTACATGACTGAATGACATGATATATTCCAGGCGCCTGAAGTAATTCTGACTACACATAGTAGGTTACATCGAAGCTAGGCAGTTCTGGATTCACATTCGACGTTCTCGACAAGAAACAGTAGTTCCTGGAGTCAGGATGTTGGACAAAAATATGCACCACCGATTTATTGTTGAAGTATAGTTTTGTAAAATTTGTTTTATAGTTTCACGGTATATCCCGCATATAGCAGGGTAGGCAGAGGGAACCTTGTGTTCCATTCCCCTTTTTCTCCCTTTGAGACATTACTTGTTGAGTGGCGGAACTTCACGCTTTGTCTTGTTACCAGAGCGAGTGAAATAGAAATTCATTATTCACATAAAAATATTTGTAACAAAATTCAGCTAGGTGTGAAATTCAGCTTGTCGATAATATTGACACAAACCTGTCATGTGCTAGAATTTTCAGTTTTGATAATTTGATATTTGCTTGGGACATTAATTATAGCAGATGACAATGATATAAACAGTTGATATTGAGTACCGTAATCTAACGCTACGATTTTTTCGTAGTATGAATGATGTGCAAAGCGCGGCGTTGAGTTCCACCACTCAACACGCAATAACTTGATAGGCAGAAAGTAGGGAATGGAGTGTCATAACACTAGGTTCCTTCTGCTTATGGTTCCCTCTGCCTACCCTGCAATATGCGGCATACAGAGCGAGATGAAAAAAAACATTTCAACATTTAAGTTTTTGCTTATTTTATCTAAAACTAAAACGTATTATTTAATAATATCGGCCAGACATTAAGCTTCCTAATTTTTTCGAGAGCTATTCAAGATTTTCAATCTTCCTGTCAATCTAAATTTGAATATAATGTTTAAATAAAAATTCCTGTCCTAATTTTCCTCGTCAAAGTAAAATTCCTTAGCTAAACCCTTAATATTAACACAAATTCTATTAATATTTCATAATAACATTAAGGCAGACTACTTAAACGTATATCTTATAGAATTTAAATACCATCAAACTTAATATAGCTTAGTGGAAAGAGCATTCGTGGGTTCTTATTTGAAGCTAATTTCTTTCAGTTTTACGTTTTATCCCATAAAGCAAGGAATGCTAAGAAAATCTAGTGTCAAAATATTCCAAATTCTTTATTCATTCTGTTTTGTTGCTAATCCCTATTGGCCTTGACAGCGTGGAGAGGTAGAGGAAGAGGGTACTCTGTCCCTGAGAAGTAGCAAGTACTAGGTGTCTGTTTGAGAGTAGACGTCGGTGACAAGGGCGTCCCATGATGGATCCAAATTCTAGATTATACGTGTTCAGAGCGGGGATTAAAAAATACATTCCCTATTCTATTCATATTGCATAGGCATTGAACCTGCAACCAACGATTACCATCTTGACTATATCTATACTATACCAATGCACCACAATGTTTTCAATTCTAATTCTAATATTTTTAATACGTATACGTATGTTGTATTTATGTTTATATTTGACATAGCGAAAAGTGATACCAAATTCTTCCAGAAGTCCTTTACAGTGTATGCTGCATACCTGAGGAACCAACTCCCTAAAACAATCCAAAAAAGACCTTTATTACCTTCTATAAAGGTATTTGTTTTATTGTTTTAGGGATGTTTTGGATTCCTTCAAATCTCAATAAAAATAATATCTACTTACAAGTTTAAATACGTAAGATTAACTTCTAAATGTGGTTCTAACTTTAACAACAGCATCTTCATCTTATAAATATTTATAAATGGCTTATATATTTGTTATATATATATATATATATATATATATATTTGTATCATATTATATATTATATTTGTATTATTTTAAATAACACTAGTTCTTCCCGCTGCTTGACACACATCCATCATCCAACCTTTGGCTAGAAAAAATCTCTTATATATATTATAGAGATAAGTCCACCTATGTAACTTGTTTATGTTTTATGTTTATGTTTTCCTAATTATGTGAGTACAATAAAAAATATGTTACATATATATTCTTCATTAGGCGAAGAACACTTTTCATTGAGCACTTCAAGGCACTTTATATTAAGCAAACATTAAAAATGAGTACATCTCATATTACTGTCAATAGAAGAATCTCATATCTGGTTATATAAAATACTACATTTGGTTTCAGCATTTCATAAAAAAAACTATTCAACAGAACAACCTTTCTGCTAATACTGCTAGATGTAATCGATGACGTGTTAAAAATATTTTTAACGCACGTAAATATCTAATGGGCTCATTCACATAGTTTCAGCTGTTTTATTAAAAACACGCTATCTTTCTGGAGAACAGATTTATATAGATAAAAGTCTGTTCTGTACTGCAGTAATGGCGTTTCGAGCGTGCCAGTTGAGCACAATTCACTTCGCCAATGTCACGTTGTATGGAGAATACACGAAGGAGAGTGTACGGTAAAAAAAAACTAACTTTACACAATAATACAATGCATGTAAAAAAAGAGATCCAATAAAAATTCTTCCTTCACCTACAACAAATTAAACACATACTAATTACAATATGTACACACAATAAAGTAGGTTAGTACTAAAAGTCGTAAACGTGGTTGGTTACTGCCAACCAACCGTTGCGGGACTAACTGATTCAACGCACTATGTTGAAAGAAAGTAGTGTCTTGTCACTACATGTTCTCTCTGCCTACCGAGTTTACGTCTAATACAACATGAAGCTTAAAATAAAGATTATTTCTAAAGATCACATATAAAAATGATATATAAAAGTAATTTTGGTAAGGAATAATATGCTGACATGATATCCAGTTTCTGTCACAAGTATGTATAATATTTGGCGTGTAGGGAGCAATTTGTCACAGCTACGATGTGTATACCCGATACGTAGCTACAGTATCAGTGTATCGTGTCGTGTCAATGCTATTTCCGTAAGCCTCTAGGACATTCAGAAGTTCTGTGATTTATCAAATTTCACAAACGATTTTGCAAATAGGAAATATGTACGGTATTATTTTTTACGAGTAGGCCAAAGTTGAGCGTTGAGTTCCGTCACTCAACACGTAATGCCTCTAAAATTGGGGGAAACGTGAGACACGGAGTGTAATATCACTTTGTTCTATTTGTTGTTGACTTACTTTAATAGAAAATGCGACAAAAAAAGCAATGAAAATATTGTTATAGCATTTTACCGCAACGCCGCACCGTGAGTCCATTGCAAAGTAAGAGTGCTATGGAGATACTATTGGGCAAAAAATTGAATTAAACATATTAGTACATACACATTCGTGGACTCATTTCTTTACTTCACCTTACTTAACTCCACTTGCCTCTCTTTTTTAATTGTAATTTTTTTTTATTTTTTTTTTTTGGTATATTTTACGAATGCTGTATGTACTACAGGTGCTTGTAATATCAAGAGTCCAATACACAAATACTAATATACTATGTACTACAACGTATTCTTAAATATATGACAAAATAAATAATTTTAATGATGTATGTGTGTGTATAAAAGCTAAAATATATTAAATATCGAATGAGAGGTTTTGTAATAAAACCTATGTGCCAATACAGCAATGTTATCTACAAACCTAACGAGCGGTTTCATAACGCAATTACTGAAGCAACAGCCAAGAGGTTGCAACTGTTATTTTAGTTAGTTAGTGATGTACCACGTCTGAACTAGCTATCGATCAATCGATTATTTTATCATCTTCGTATTTATACTTGGAGCTGGTGATGGTGAAAGGAGTTTCTTCAGGCTTCTTTCTTTCTACACTTTCATTAGTTTTTTTTTTCTACAAATGAAGAAGAACTTCGTAAAATGGAAACCGTCAAAACTGTTACGATAACTAAATTCCTTAGCTTTATACTTTATCCTGCATATACCAAGATGGACAGAGATATACTGCTTGTTGACTGTTGAGCGGCATAAGTTGATCTCTTTACCAATATCTAGGTGTATAATATATAAGAATATAATAATATTATATATTAAGGATTAAAAAAAATAGATATATTGAGTCAGTTAGAACGTTTTTAGTCGGTCTGTTGGTTCTATAAACCACTGTACAGAAATGAATGAATCTTTTATGGTATTATCGTAAATGCGTAAAAAAGAATTAACACCGCTAAATTCAAATTACTTTGATTGCAATATAAATAGAAGTAAATGAATTTTGGCATGATAATAATAAAGATTGATGGATGAAAACCCTGATGTCTAATGCAGTTTCCGTAGGAGAAATAACAAACAGACATATTCAAATTACGTCGCTTACTCACAAGTAAAGCTAAATTATTTCGTTAAGGTAATAATATTCGCAATCATTTATTTAAAAATATTACATTTTTCATATAAGGATTCAATGCATTTTTAAATAGTAAATAAATAAAATATTATATAAATAGTCGTGTAGCTGTTGGTGTTGCCGCGGGCATGTCGGTAGTTACAAATATTAATAACAATTTGTGTCTTTAAAACTAAATTATGCTCTTTATCTGTATTATAATGAAACAGTATAAAAATTGGGTCTTTACATTGACTATTTTTACGGAAAAAATATGTAGAGAAAATTACGACACTAACAAAATATAAATCTATAATTTTCAAGATTTTTCTCCGTCTGTTCTTCTGTTGGTTTGTTTGTACACGCACATCTTCTACTGGATGGATTTGAATGAAACTTTTTTTGTTGTATATCTGTGAGATCGGAGCAAAATATTGGCTATAATAAATTTTGAAGACTTCAAAATTGCATGACTGAAGTAGATCAGCTAAATTCTAAAAAATATTGAAATGTAAAAAAATAAAATTATTGAAAGTGATAAGCACATCCAATGACATATAAAATCAAGGATCTGGAATACCTGATCCAGAACCAAAACAGAACATCTGAACTATAAGAAACCAGAAACTGGCTCTATAGTAAAAGCGCCATGAGAATTTTTTCATTATCATATGAAACATAAGATCTGGATCAATCTCATGAAGAACTACATAAAATATGGAAATGGCGCCTTAACAAAAGTCATTAATCATATAACCCACTAGTCATATAATAAAGACCTGAAACTTATACATATATGTGTGACTGTCCTTACTAATTATAAATTCGAAAGTAACTCTGTCTGTGTATCTGCTACGTTTTCACGCCTAAACGGTTGAAGTGATTTTAATGAATTTTGGTATAGAGATAGATTGAACTTTGGGTAAACATAAGCTACTTTTTATCCCGACCTCGGAACTATGCGGGTGAAAACGCGGGATGCTGTTATGTAACGTATAATTCAAATAGTCTAGCTTTTCTACTAATTGTAAATGCGAAAGTAATACTGTCTGTCTGTTATGTTTTGCCGCCTAAACCGTAAAACTGAATTTGATGAATTTTTTATATAGGTAGATGGAACCTTGCGTAAGGATACTAAGGATAAGAATACTTTTAACCAGATCCCGTTCCCGATTCCGGTTTTGACCAAAGAAGAAAAATAAAAAACATTGTATACATAAACATACTATCTACCTTATAAGCTACATTAACATTGGACCAGTATAGTTTCAGAGCCTACTCATTGCAAGGAAATTTATCCAAAGTGGTCTTATGTCATGGATCTTATGTCATTTTAAAGAAAATCTTATGTCATTTTAAAGAAAAGATTTAAAATATCGATACTAGGAATGCATCTCTGAAGTAAAGCTAATCCCATATCTAATGATGGGAAAGAAAACGCCTGATCTAATCGATTAGCAACTTTTGTCCCTACAACAAACCGAGGGATACATAACCGTAATACTATTGAAATAAAAAACATTTTTCTTAGACAAAACTTAACGAATTTTTCTATATAAAGTATGGTTGTTTCATTCTATACCTTAGTACATTGGGATACAGTTCAAAAAGTTTTTTAAACAAAAGATGGTCAGTTTTCTATTTTTTTCTCTTAAGAAACCACTACGTAATTTACTTACTGACAGATAATTATCACCCAAACTAAGTAAAATGGGACTAAAGAAAAATCATTAAATTGATATCTCGATGTAATTAAGAAATCAATCATCGCTTCAAAACGTTATTAAGAATCAAAATATTCATGACTTAATGGAATTTTTTCATTTTACTTGAAAATTGTTTAATTATTTCCTCTATCGACGTCCATTGACGTTATCAAGGGCTAAGGGCTAATATATCTCCTATCTGAGTTTCACCGAGATTGATTTGGGTAGAATTTAATTTCTTGGTGAAAAACGTGGTGCTAAGTAACCCCCACACAAAAAAAATAACTTAATGCTTTTGAGAATAATATTTTTTATAGACATGTGTTTTATATATATATATATATATATATATATATATATATATATATATATATATATATATATATATATATATATATATATATATATATATATATATATATATATATATATATATACTTTCTAAGCTGTAATCACTTAGATATAATATATCAAGTAAATTAGGTTTCCTGGAACGAGTTTCCAATAATTTACGATACAAAGGAATTTCTTAAGAGAATTGGGAGGCCTCGATGCTATTTGTAAAGTGTTCGCGATTAACGGCCAAATTCTTCTAAATAATTAATTTGTAGAAACCATCGTGTATCAGTGGGACTGAGTGTGACTGTGAGCTCAATGGTCGTGGGTTCGAATCCCACTCAAAGAGAGGAATTATTATATCCCCGTTCCGCCATTACACACGTAATGTCTCGAATTCTGACAGAAAGCGAAGAATGAAGTGTTTTAATATTATATACTTTCTATCCACACTATCAATGTTAGATAATTATTAATCTATATACAAAAAGTGGTGACTGTCAGTTGATTTACGTCAACGCCCAAACCGCTAAACCTAGAAGCCTGAAATTTTTCGTGTAGGGTATTTTATATAACGTAAGTGAACACTAAGAAAGGAACATCCCTAAAGCGGTAAATTAGGGAATGAAAGTTTGTATGGAACTTTTTATTCCTGCGATGGCTATATAGCTAACGGATTAAGTTATGAAATACGTATTTTACTATAAAACGGGACCCTAAAAATAATTAAATTGAATTCTTTTAATTATGGCGTTCCAATAAACCAAAAACAAATAGTGTTATGTATGATATGTGTATTATGTATGATTTGGATTATAAATTTCAATTGTGAGAAGCGGATATTATATTTTTTAGGCTTTAAATAGTAAAGCTAGAACATAATCTGGTTACAGATTATATGCTAATTACATATACGTTTACGTTTTAACATAAACATACAAGAGACATATAGGTACATCGATCACGATTTTTTTATAATAGACAATAGTGATTCAGAAAAGACGATGGGAAAATCGAAGAATTGCATTGCATGTGATGGGGATATCAAATTTTAAAACGAACGCGAGCTATATATATATATATATATATATATATATATATATATATATATATATATATATATATATATATATAAATATATATATATATATATATATATATATATATATAAATATATATATATATATATATATATATATATATATATATATATATATATATATATATATATATATATATATATATATATATATATATATATATATATATATATATATATATATATAGCGAGGAAAGGAATGTCTTAACACTAGGATCCTACGGCTCTCTCTGCCTACCCTGACATGTGCGGGATACAGCGTGAAGCTAATTTTATTTAATTTATCATGTTTCATGTTTTGGAGTCCTATCATCATCATAAGCGTGTAATTCGGAATCACTCTTCGTAGAGGCTGGCTAGTGGGTAGCCAGAGAGAACCTCTCAGCCTGCCTCTGATACCTCTTTGGTATCGTCAATCAATACTTATAATATTTATTTAATTTTGATCTTTTTAAAGGTCTTATTAACTTAGCCATTTCATAAAAACTTATCTTGATTTCTCTTCTATTGCTATTTATTTCAGTAGAAAATAATTACAATCACTATCTGATGAATAACTTATCCATAGGCCGTGGTGCTTTGGTACAGCACCCACATTTGTACAGCACTGTACACGACATGGTTGTGGGTTTGATTCCCATTCGGGGAAAGGCATTATTTTCATTCTCCATGATAAAAGAATTATCTCGAAGTATGGCGGAAGCGGTGGACGGAGTGTCTTGACACTAGGTTCTTTCTGCCTATTATGCTATGTATAATAACCTTTTGACATCTCAGCTTTGGAAATGTTTAATTGAGTACCAGATAGAGTAAGTGTAAGTTAGACACGTCTATACCTAAGTTTTTATACCTAAGTTACCTGTACCTATACCTAAGTTTAAATTCTCAAAAGTTACCTATACCTAAGTTTAAATTCTCAAAAAATCTGTTATTTATTACCCTCGAAAATTATAGTTGAGAAATAAATAAAAATAAGAATTAGAAATACGACACAAGAATACTTCTCCTGGTGTTGTTGACTGAGTGAAGATAAATTCCGCCACCCAAATGAGCTAAAAGTAGAAAACGTATCGTGATATACGTACCCCTAGGGTTTGAAGATAAAAACTATACTCAACATCTTCCTAGCTGTCCACTACCGAGTCACTATCATGCCTAAACTACCAGATGGGTGATCTTTTGGGCGTTTTCCAAATTGCTAAAACAAGAAAAATATGCTAAATATATGAAGAATATACATATATAAGGATCACACCGACAGACACCATCCCATGATATGGGAAATGCGTTAACATCACTAATAGTCAAACATTCTATATCAGATTTTGATCACTACCAGTTTAATTTACCAATTTACAATTCACTGACTTCACTAATAGCATTGCCTTGTACACATAATCTGGTAAATCTTGCCATTCTATAGGGTCCAATAAATACTAATAAGCATGACAGAGCCATGAATTCCATTGGCTTATGAGCTCATGATGTATAGATGTAGCAGAAACTTATAAATTAGTGCAAGGCAATATAACCTTTAGATTTAAAGCGTAGTGGTTATTATTGTTCACCATTACATTAATATAGTATCTGTATCTAATTTGTTATGTTGTCTGTAGCTATGAACGTTAAATTAGGTTATTTTAGAAAGTCCCTAGTTTTTTGCCGTGACTTCGCTTGCGTGGACTTCATAATAAATCCAAAAGGAAAGACATGGCAAAAAATAATTATAATTTTAAAACAAATTAAGGTTAATTATTATAGTTGTAATCTGGATCATAAATCTTCAATACGCCATAACTTCGTCGTAACTTATTGTAAATCTGTCCTAGCATTTGAGTAATCTATATACATGAGAATATATATATATATATATATATATATATATATATATATATATAATTCTATATATATATATATATTATATATACTATATATATATATATATATATATATATATATATTTGAATAATTTTATATTAATTGTACTATATTCTTACCCGCTGCTTATAACTGCTGGTAAATCCGCCAGTGTTGGAACTACGAATTTCTATTACTACGTAGGTGACATAGTAGAAAAGCTCTTTTTTCCAAGTCCACCAGATATGAGAGTACACAGAGAGAATCTAGTGTTCAGATTCTCTGTTTCCCCGCTTCCCTTATTATGCTTATTTTATTTTTCTTTTATATTATTTTCCTCTGAATAGGTTATTCCAGCTTCCTATTTTACTTTAGTAATAAAAGCCTACTCGCCATTCACAATGCGAGATGTGTTGAAACCCAAATTTAAATATCACTTACAGTTTACGACAACCTAAAGCTATTCATTTACGCAATGGGACTGAGGTCAGTGAAGGTTGGAATGACCACCATACCTCCGAGTATTTAAAACAATGAATTCCATGCCACCATAACTAAGAATGTGTCGGGCCAAACTGTTAACATCACTCAAGCTCAACCCTCGCTTCTATGTAAACAATTAAAATAAGGTTGTATAGGACAAAGTCGAATTACTTTTTATTTACGAATTATAATTTTATTGTTTGTTGTTGAATTTTTTTTTTGTTTATTTTTTTTTTTGTTTATGTTGTAATAATTATTATATATTTTTTATTGAGATGGTTCTAGGTCTAGGCTAGTCTCTAGCCTATGCTAGTCTAGAGACTTAGTTGTAGTCGACTACAGCTAGACTCGGACTAGAAATTAGAATTAACATAACTGTTAATGATAATAGACAATAAGATTTATATTTATACCGTCGTGGCGCACAGGCCGAACGTCATGTAAATGTGACGGATTATAGGTTCGATTTTCACTCAGAGAGAATGAATTATTTTCATTTTCTTCGCTCTGTCAACAATACTAAAGTGCGGCGTTGATTTCCGCCACTCAACAACACGCAATGCGTCAAAAAGGCGAAAAGCGCGGAATGGAGTATCTTAACACTAGGTTCCTTCTACCTTTGGTTTCCTCTGCCTCCGGTTTCCTCTGCCTACCCTGCTACGTGCAAGATTCACGCTGTATCATGTTTTAAGATTTAAAATTATACATATATAAACAACAGACATCGGCTGTCAGATACGTTTTGGTACTTGTCAGAGCCGTTGCTATGGGCAACGGCCAATGTTTACATAATTTTTAATTTTTTATTGACGTTTAAACGTTGACGTTGACGTTTAATATCATGTTTTAACAATTTTTATCCTATACCCGACGCAGACAAATCCCAAAATGCAAAAATCTTAAAAGTTGGTCCGACTGTTCTCGAACTATATGTGGTATAAGTAACTGGACCTTCTTTTACATATATAAACTGGTAGATGCCCACAACTTATTTAGCGTGGCCTTACTGATCTTTATCACCAGATTGGTTATACCGATTTTCATTTTTTAAATTTAGTTATTAACTTTAACATATATCAGGTGTTCGAGATCCTGACACGCTGAACAAATTTCACTAAATAGATTTTCTTATTTTTGTAGTTTAGCTGATCTATTGTGGATTTACGGTAGGTATTCCAGATACTTGCTTTTTATAAGCCAATGGGAATTGTTTATTAAGTTAAATAATTTTTGGATACCAACGTTTCATTATTTCTTATAGCTCCGCTGAATGACTATGGTTCTTCTACAGTTGTACCAGGATTCAAAATTAATTATAGCCAATAACCTGCCCAGATCTAATAGCTACACAACAAAAAATATCCTTCAAATCAATCCACCAAATCCAAAGATATGCGTGTACAAACAGAAACAAATTCGTTTTCTATTATTGGTTTTACTTAGCCCTACACAATTTTTTCGTAAATATATTCAACGTACAGACAATTTTTTTACTGTTTTATTATACAGATATAGACAGCTATAGATTTAACATTTCAAGTCCACTAGGATTAAAATAAGTAGCCCCGCCCCACAAGCATGTAGATCAGTAATAAAAAGTTTTTACTACTTCACCATCAAGCAGGGAACTATATCTTTAACTTTTTATGTATGTCAGGGGATTTTCAAAATTACGCTCTATCATCTAAACCAACTTTAGTGTAAGACATATCCTTTACTATTCAATTTTAATGAAAAGAATAGTGAGAAAGGCACAGATAAAAGACAGATTCTGATTGTAAATGCGACGATTGTGGGTTCAAGTCCCACTCCAGAAGATATAATCAATTTTCATCTTCTTCACTCTTGTAAGGCGGAAAGTGGGGAACGGATTGTCTTAACACTAAGCTTCTAGGCTCAACTCTGCCTTCATCTTCTTTTTCCTTAATTAGTTTTCCTATAGAGGCCATCGTGCGCAGTAGTACAGTGACTGTGCGCGAAAAATATGAGTTCGATCCCCACTTGGCGCACATTTTCCCGTACATGTCTTTAATTGGGAATTCCAAAGCAAAATAATTCATATATACATCTATACGCCTCATATATATATATATATATATATATATATATATATATATATATATATATATATATATATATATATATATATATATATATATATATGTGTGTATACACATTCGTATTGTATATACATGTAAAAAGCACGAGCAACTTTACCGTAGGAAAATTGAGAAAACACGAAACCGCCAGTCCATTTTTATCCAAAAAGTAATAAAAACTTCTCCGCAAACTGTCGGCTGCAGTGGAATATACCTGTCTTTACGTTTGCATCGAAATAGACGGTCGTATTTGTTTGAAATTTACGTGTTGCTTTTGTACTTGTAAATATTTATACAATATTTGTCTGCCTTTTGGCGCGTGGTATATATATGAGTAATTGTCATTTTTAAGGTTCCAAATCCAGCTTGTTGGAACATTCATATTTAAAGCCTCTTGAATTTCGTTAATGAATTCATCATGGCGCGGTGGAATGCTGGTTATAATTGCGAGTTCGATTACAACTGAAATTAATCTTTTTAATTATCCCCACTCTAGAAACACAAAGCACGGTGTTGAATTTCACCACTCAATGGAATATTTCGAATTCGGGCGGCAATCGGTGAATAATCTTGACACTAAATTCCTGTACTGATCATGCTATATAAGAAATAAAGCGATAATTAAATATAATCACACACAGACTTGAATGAATTTTAAAAAAACCTGCGCTCGTATTTTGCTGTTATAAATTTATAATAAAAAAACTATCATAAATTTAATTAACAACAATGGAAGCTGACCTGACTGGAACACAAAAAAAAAAGAACGAAAAAGAAACAAAAACATATATCTATCAATAATATAGATTAATTATACATAAAGTAAAAATTTTCATTTAAGAATATATATTTATAATCTCAGTTATGAATTGTATTCTTCATATATATTTTCAATGTAAATAAATATTTGTATTTTAAATGGTAATACCATAATGGGAAATTAGTAGCCGACTATCAACCCCTCCCCCCCATACCCCCTTCCTCTTCCCCTTACTACGCCCTTGCTAGAAGGGTGAACTGAAGACCATCGCGTACACCGTAAAACACTCTCCCACTGCGCATGGAAGGCGTTGTTAAACATTAATGTTTAACATTAGCGCTCCTATTTCAAGATTGCAAACGAGTCCCGGGAGATATCACCGGGTGTTTTATAATGAAAATGTAGACATTCATATAATGATTTTATATAAATATTTACTGCCTAATTGTTGGTTTTTTTTTTTTAATAATGATTTTTTCTACCTAACAAAGTCCCTAGAAGTAAAAAGTTCGGACACGTTCCAATTGTATTACAATAATACGTACTGTATGTAATTAAATAATCCTATATCACAAGAATACAGGTATAGAGTAAAATGTACTTGTATACATTATCTAAAAAGGTAGAAAAAAGAAATGGCACAAAAAGAAGCAAGCTATGCCTGCCTGTATTATAATGTACTTACATCAATGGTGCATTGGCATATGCATGGTGCACGGTATGCATGGTGCATGTTGTATGGGAAAAAATGATTATTTAAAATGTTCGTTATTCTAGCCAGGTCTTTGATGCGCAGTGGAATAATTTCTGACTGTAACCGCGATGGTCGTGGGTTCGATACTGACTCGAGAAAATGAAAAATATTTTAATAATATAATATTTTAATAATAATATAATTATTTAATCTATGGTCACTTATTAGCCTCGACCCTCCCTAATGTTTTATGGCCATTGCTTTATTTTTTAAAGCTCCAGAATATGTTTACATTAATTTTGTTGAAATTTCTATAACGGTAAACAAACAGTACTTGAGTTTCGTACTGTATATAACCTGTCGTAATATTTTAAAATCTATTTCTCTTAGGAATGTAAAAATCGTAAACGTTGCTATATTAGACAGTGCCTCTTTTTCAGAATGAAAAAAAAATAGAGGCCATATTCCGCCAGTGGACAATTTCGGTTCTCTCTAATAGGTATCTTTGATTTTTGCGACTTTTACGCTTTATAAATGAAATTATCTTACCCGATTAATCCCGACATTTCAAACACTTTGCAGTAGTTCGTAGCCAAAGAAGAGTTCTATTTATAATAGGTTCTCTGTCATATATTACAAGAAATTTTATTACGAATATCAAATATGTCATGTCTATCGCGCCATCTTCTAAGACAGCATTGTGTCACATTCACCCCTTTGACATGTCAGGTATATGTCAAGGTACAGTATATGACATTTGTAAGTTTAAATGACAGAGAAAAGTACTCCGAGCTGACTGCCAACCTTCAGTAATTGGAGAGGCACCCCTAAGAAGAAGAAGTTCGAATGACACTCTGAAATATTTAGATACTTTTAAAATATTTTTAATTTGATTATTAGTAAGGTTACATATAAATCTTATATTTTAATTAAATTTCAATAAAATCATTGTTAATTAAATATATATAACAAAAACGCATCCATATAGTTACGAAAAGGTAAGTAACAACAAAATAAGTTATTATATAACTTATAAAATGTGATTAAAAGCATATGCATATAATGTAAAACCAATTATTACGAAACGTACTTTTACTACCTGACCCTTGAAGCTTAGCCCTGAACGTATAGCAATGACACTTGTTTATGACACCAAGTGTCTGTAATCATATATTCTCTATTGCACTTGGGGTAGAGAGAGTTAGCTTAGTAAGCGATCTTTCGCCACGTTTCTTCTAATAGTGACTTAATTCTCTCTACTTCAATTTTCAAACAGTTTAAAACAGGAACTTATTAAGTTTGCAGCTTTATATCTATAAAACTATCTAGATATGGGGAGCCTTGTCTACTACTAATTGGGAACCTAGTTAACCTAGTTACTACACTCCGTTCTCAAGACACTGCGTTTACTAATTAATTTCTCCAAGTGGGGTTCAAACCCACAACCGTCTCGTTTACAGCTAGACGCTATTCCACTCCGACCTCAACCTATGAACTAACAGCCATATAAACGCCAAAAGCAAATAAGACACAAGAAACTTTGCTTTTAATACATTAGTGTTCAGCTGCATTCTTCTTAATGCCAGAAATTTTCCAATTGCGCCACGACAACGTCAATATAAAGAAACCAATTAAAATCTGAAATAATCAATCTAATATTGACACGGATTTGAAATTTAGTACATTCGTAATTTATTCCAGAAATGTCTAACAAGATATGAACAAAAAACCACCATCTTCGCATATCTTCAATGCATTAATCGTTTTGATCATCAATGCCAACCTGTTTGCGTGCTAACCTCTTATGAGCGGCTAAGAAATACACTCGTCCCTTTCTTTTATACGATAATTAGCAATCTATCTCTCTCAGATAGCTATCGTAAACTTGACCTTATGTACAATATTTCTATATTTCTTGGTTATTAAGTTAAAATAAAGCGTGTAGGGCGCATGTGTGTTTGTTTGTTTTTGTTTATTTTTTTTAAATATTTACAATACATGATCGACGGAAAATGGTAAGAAATCGTTTGTATAATGCTTAAAGTGATATAATTTTAAATAATAAGCTTCTATAGTTGTGCTATTTATAAACACGTATGTAACAGTGGCCAGTGGTAAGTTGACATTTCGAAACTTGAGGAAAACCTTTTTGTTGAAACAGGATATAAATTATTAAACTTCACAATACGTTGAGTGTGGGGCTTTAGTACAGTGGCTTCCAGGCTTGATTAGGTGTATCAATAACTAGTTAGCTCGGGAAGTAGCGGATTCAATTTCCGGGTGACGATTTAATTGTATCGGCCGTGAATACAACAAAAAATACCACTTTTATGCCATAACTTTTACTCTATAATATTCTTAATAAAATGAGATTTTAGTCTAAGTGACTAAAATTATAATTTTACATATATTGTCAAGTTAAAATGATATATACCCATATAATATAAATAACGTAATATAAATGTTTATCATTGTTGATCTAATGACGCCATGTTTACCATTTCCGCTGTTATAAGTTATAAAGTTATTCATATTGCTTTAAATATATATATATATATATATATATATATATATATATATATATATATATATATATATATATATATATATATATATATATATATATATATATATATATATATATATATATATATATATATATATATATATATATATATATATATATAATGTACATTTTAATTGATTGATCTTCAATAATATAATAAGAATAATTTAGAATCAAAATACCCCTAAGATCTGTCTCTCTGATCTATAGGTATTGGTATAGGTATTGTTCCACAAAAATTTCATATAATCATTTTGTATTACTACGACATCTTGAATTGAAATTTGTACAATTTACAATAGCTAAGGACAGAGAGCAACATGTCTAAAATTAAATTTTACGTGGCATTCTGTACAAAGTTAGGGACAGCAATTAGTATTAATTGACGATTGAAACTATTAGATACTAACTTAATGGCAATTATGCACAAATTAGGTATTTTTGTCGACTTAAATTAAATATATGTACCTATATACAAACTCTTTACGTTATCGTAGCGTACCGTATAATTGTTAAAATGAAATCTAAGAAAAGATAAACGATGTAAACATGGAGATCTCATATATTCTCTTTGTAAAATATATTTACATAATTTCTAGCAATTTTTCTGTGTACGAGGTCATAATTTTCTGCTACTTCTGGTACTGGCGGAGTTTAACGCCACTTCTCCAACTAGATCGGAATAGCTCATATTTTAATATTGAAATATTGCCTTCACGTTTTATCTAATGTGATTTATGCATTGCCCCAATTAACAGAGTAAGCAGTGTAGAACCTATATAAATCATACAGGGCTTTTTGAAGAGTTAATTGGTTGAAAAATAAGTTCCGAGTCCCAATACTGTCAATATTTAGTATGATTCTCAACAAAATCCTTCCCCGCCTTCTATCTCCACCACCATTTCTGTACCACGATCCATCACCACCATTTCTGTCACACTAAGCTAACACTGGTATTATCCTCGCATAATAAGTTTTAAACAATTTTAAATGATTTTTGGATTTTTTATTTTGACAACATGGCGTCTGGTCGCTGGGGTGTACTTTTAGTATTGTCATGTGACATTTGTAAGGTTAAGACGAATCGATGGACGTAAGAATCATCAAAGTTGGTTGACCCGTTTACCTACAATGGAACAAACGTACATACAAACATAGATGGACAAAAACACATTACTCTCCTTTGCGTCGCACAGTCGGGTAAAAAGCAATGGAATCGTTGGAAACGGTAATCGTTTTAGTCTATAATTTGTGATTTACCTAATTGAATGGAGAATTTTGATGGCAAAATTACATTCTTAATTAAGTATTGCATTTAGATAAGGTAAATAAATACTTTTGTATATTTATACTTACGTATAGTAAATTACCTATAAGTAATGTTACTATCACATTATGAAATCACTGGGTATTTTACTTTTAACTTAAATAGTGAGTAACCTCTGTTTCTTTTCGCCGAATACTATTACTAATTATTATGAACATTAATTAGTTGTAACGAACTCGTCAAGTGTGTACCGGCATCGCGCTCTGAGGGTTCCGCAGCTATTTTATGATTGTACGTCGAAATGGTTTGGACAGACAGACTGACACACAGATGGAAAACTAAATGATTCTAATAGAACAAAGAGGATCGTCTCAATATCAAGTTGAAATTGATATTAAATATCCATGTATATAGTTCCTTGAAGCACCGAAAAGTCAAACTTCAAAAGTCAACTTCAAAAAGTCGTAATTAAAACCTATAGGCTACTTCCCCTTGACGTAGAATTCTGAAATTTGGCAAATAAAAGTTAAATAAAAGAAATAATCGAAAAATTAGAAACTTATAGTATATAACTATAAGTTTCTAATTTTCCTTAACTTAACTTTTATAAACTTAAGTATATCTGTACTTATCTTTTCCTTAACTTTTATAAACTTAAGTATATCTGTAATTCATTTCATACAAATTGATTGCACACGCCCGCAAACTTAAGCTTGTCAACTTTACACGGTATATTTTCCTTTGATCCCCCCACAATTATAAAATTGGCACAGAACCCTCGATGCGCGATTATGACTCGCACTTGACCAATATTTTTAATTAATTTAAAATATAACGGCTGTACGTAAAACAATCGTCCTTATATAACCTGTAACATTTACTTAACCCGAGTAAATTAATAACGAACAGCTTGATTCACAAATAGAAGAAATAATAACTAAGTATGAAACACACACACGTGGAATGTCATCATTATATAATATTAGATTATAAACAATCATATCTCTTTGACGTATACATTTAACGGTAGTTAATTCTTGGAGTTTCTTGTTGTATCTGTATATTGCAATTTACCTTTCATACTCTACAAGCATTATATTAACTTTGTACATATATAAAAACTATATAAAAATATTAATTCTTAATTAATTCATCTTATATATGAATGCAATAAAGTAGTACTTAACTAACAGGCACACAAAATTTGAAGAAATTTGAAATACTATATATTACTTTAATAAAGGTATTTAGGTTTTACATATAAATGTAAATAAATTAACACTAATTGCCCTTTCTGAGTGCTATAGTCGTTGTATAAAGGAAACTTTACCTAATATGCAAAGCCACGTAATGTTCATATTATATGTTAGTTACAAGTGCAAGTACTTGAAATTCTGCGTAAATTATTTACCAAAATAATATAGATTTACGATTTTTCGCCATTATTTCATAATTCCCTAAAGCACTTTCTTTCGAACAATTCTATCTAATAGTAATTCTATCTCTATAGCAATGATTATATGAAAAATTATATCGATAAAAAATCTCCATAAAACGTTATTTTCCTAATAGCTATTCATTACTAATTCTAACCTCACTATCAACATAATAAGTAGTTAAATATCTGTAACCGCATATATCTGTCTATCGTCTGTTACAATGGAAAAAGCCATTTATACCATAGACAAAAAAAATATAATGGAAATTGTTTATGTATAATAACTATATCTTTTTTTAAAGTATTTATTATAGGCTTCTCACTTTTTCCCACATATAGCAATGTAGACAGAGGGAACCCAGTGTTAAGACACTCTGTTCTCTACTCTACTCAAAAGAGAGAAAATGAAATAATTAATCCAATCCAATATATATATTTATATATATATATATATATATATATATATATATATTATATATATATATATATATATATATATATATATATATATATATATATATATATATATATATATATATATATATATATATTTATATATATATATATATATATATATATATATATATATATATATATATATATATATATATATAATCTTGAAAATGATATTTGGCAAGTGAGTTTATGTATAGTCGGTACATGAACACCGAACAGGCTCAGACACGACTTTTTGAAATTCATTCCCTTAATAGGGGATGAAAATTGTATGAAAATTAATCACACTTTTCTGACGCTTGTAATTTAGATTTAATGAATTAATAGATTTAACGTTTATGTCAAGATTTTTGGAAATTCCAGTAATAACAAGATATATTTTATTTGATATCATTTGAACTAAAAGCTATAGCATTATATAAGATAGTTTGACTATGACATGACTTTGCCACGGTTGGTCTACTCTGTTAGAAAGATAAGAACAAAAGGATCAGAAGAATGATCTTCTCATTACATTGATTAGAACTTAATAGTAGAATATTATTTTCCGAAAAGTATAGAAAGAAAAGAACGATAAAATATAAAAAATAAATAAATTAGAGTCAAAACACTCCGCTTTCGTTGAAAGACAGAGTGATGTAGTTTCTATTACTTTATACTATATTAAAATACGAGCTAACTAAAACTAAAGTAAAAAAATTAAATTCAAATAAAACTATGTGAGAATTCTGTAATATTAACAGTACTTTTTGAATGCTAACGTTTGGACAATTTCCATTGAAAATTACTAATTACTTAAAATTCTGAGAGCTATTTGCTTTGTCGTCATACTAATATTTTTTGTATGTAGCCAACATACAATTTGAAGACTTTTCTGTTTATAATCGATCCATGGCTTAAATATTTAGTAAAGCTCAGATCTGGAAACAGCGTGTCTAATTACTCAAGTCCAATTTCAAGTAAAATCTTTTTTAAAGTATAAAAAATATTCTTATTTTATCGTCGTATCGTCATCAACATCAGCATATCTTCTTCCACTACTGAACATAGCGACATAGCTATTCAATAGCTCGCTGCTGAGCTCAATCTTCGGTTTCTTGCTTCAAATGTGGTATACATTAATTTGCGTAAACGTTTAATGAGTAAATGCTGCAAATTTAGATTTACACTTAAAAATATATTTCTTATCTAAATGACATAAGTGACAAAACACTTTAAAAAATTATATAATCAAGTAAAATAATGAGTCAATAGACCACTATGGATAATATAATTGATCTAGAAAATTGCTGGCTTATTAGCAAGCCTTACTTGCGTGAACCGCTCCAGTGACTTCGCTATTTATATGCATACACATATACTAGGAATTGTGTAGCATATAAAACGCTCCCTCAAATGGGATTCAAACCCACGACCCTCTAGACACATCCCATATTTACATGATGTATTTTTTACTTTGAAATTTATATAGAATATAGCAGGCAAATTCAAGACACGGCATGGCATTATTTCTGACAATTTTTTTTTTTATTTTTATCAAAAATAAACGGGGGGATTCCCGAGAAACGAAAATAATTTATTCCCCTACAATATGATCGAACTCAATAGTATCGTGTTTAAAACCATACACAGTCACACTGCGCAATGGTAATCTCACAGCCTCAGGCCGAACGCACAGTAATATATCAGAATAAAATATGTCCATATGTATGTATTGAAGATAGGAATGTAGATCTCGTTCTTACGAGGAAAATATTATAAACGATTTAATGCTTATTTTACATAATTGATGTAACAAAAATACACTTTTTTCCATTTGATCAAAATCTCGTTCTGTTACCGTTGGTCACCTTTCGCCCTTGTCGCGGACTTCTTAGATGCCTTATAAAATAAATTGTGATATAAGTATATATACTAATTATTAATAGTAGTATTAATAATATAAAAATTCATATGAAGAGGCTAACTAAAATACGTTGCTTTATTTGACATGAAACATGGAATCGAGATCGAGATGCATAAGTGTGTTTAATAATACAGTGTCATTTTTCCTCTACATTTTCTTTCCTATTTTACATTACAATAGAGAACCCAGCACTCATCTTTCTCTCTCTCTCTCTCTCTCTAAAATTAAGGTTAGGACACTTTAGGTTTACTCTATTGATGATTACTATAGAATTACCCTTAGTTTGCTAATTATCCATTAGCTTTGATTTAGTAACCTAAATACTCAATCTGACACGATCAAATATGTTTGTTCTGAATTTATATGTATATCTTTAAAGCTTATTATTATTTAGATATTGGTATATAGCATAGTAGGCAAAGAGAAGTTAGTGCTAAGACTCAGTACTAAATATATGAATGACCGGTATTATAATTATGTATCCTGAAGCTAATAAATACACATTTCCATTTGATTACAATTAAACCGGAGACAAGCAAGTAACCGATCATCTACAATTAGTAAATAAAAAATAACTTACGTATAAACCCTTCATTTGTTTTAACGGCTCCAGGGAATTTTCAATATGTAAGGGACAAACTTGAAACCTAAAACCCGCCAGTTTTCCCACCGATTACCTAATTATATAATAACAAACATAAAATTAACAAATTTCTTAAAATATGCCTTTTTCCATAGATTGGAGCGTTAATTCTAGTCATAGCCCTGTTCGCGCCTACACATGAACAAAGTACGCCAATATCGCCATGCCCCAATGTGTTCATGTACGAGCCGTCGGGCAACGAGCCAGGGCGGTGGTACGGAGTTGTCAACCTATCAACAGACAGCACGTTACATTCGTTGTGGCTCAACGTAGTGTTAGATAGCAAGGCTGATATTTTGGGGGTAAGGTTTTATACAAATTGTAATACTGATGGCTTTTTCAATTAACTTTCAGGCAAAAAGCTAACAAATAGTAACTTTCTGAGCTATAGATGTTTAAATTATATTCTATAAAATTGAGTGGCTTTTTTTCAGAATTGGATTGGTGATGTAACAACCACAGATAACATAGATTTCAAAATAGAAAACACGAAGATGAAAATTCATCCAGGTCCAGCAGTGGCTGTAAGATTTTTTGTCCAATATAACCAATTGAACAAAGCGCCTCGCCTTCAAGCAATTAGACTAAATGGAAGAGAAATATGTAACGCAGATTCTCCACAACCAGCAGTTAGTATTGATACCGGAAGGCCAGACCCGACGTCGATCAGACCTAGGCCTGAAACGAGACCTGAAAGTAGACCTGAAAGCAGACCTGATAGGCCCATAGATAGGCCCATCGATAGGCCTATAGATAGGCCCATAGATAGGCCCATAGATAGGCCCATAGATAGGCCCATAGATAGGCCCATAGATAGACCTATCGAGAGACCGGTGGAAACTAGACCAGTAGAGACTAGACCCATCGAAAGACCAGACAAAAGACCAACACCAAAACCCACTATTAGACCAGAAGACAGGCCAGAAACCAAGCCTGTATATGGGAGACCAGCAGGGGCTGGACCTGTGTATGTACCCACTTCTAACCCACCAATAGAACAGAGCAATGTTAACCCATATAGCATGTAAGTGTATAACAACATTCACCTAACATTTGCTATCTTAAATATGAGCTTCATATTTACTTTTATATTTATGTTCATTTACCTCAATGAGGAAAGCAAGAAGAGATCAGTGCCTTAACACTATGCTCTCCTGGTGCTAAGCTTCTACAAATAAAATAATTGTGAAATTCTACTTTTATCTTCTAAATTCACTCCCAATTCCTTTATATAGTACACAATTTATTAAACTTTTGATATCAATCTTTACGCAAAACAGCTTAAAAATAAATTGCATGAAGCTTCAAATATTTTATCAACTTTCAAGCAAATATGGCATCTATGTAGACATGTAGCTAACATTCATCGCGCTCGTTAACAGCGGTGGTGGCCAGGTACCAGTACAGAGCGTGACGGAACGAAGACCATATCAGGTGACCACAACACAGTATCGTCCTTCAACACCTGACGATGATTTAGACGATAGGTATGTAAGCGTATTTGAGTGGTATCTGTAAGGTAACAGGTTCGATTCCTAATTAGGTGATGGTGACAAGCAATTTAGATATGGATAGTGGAGATTAATTTACTTAAAAATATTCGTAAATTTGCGTTCTTTTATTTATATTATACTAAAAACAATTGGATAAACTTAGCTCTTAAAACTAACTAACTACATTATGCATTGGTGGTGCTTTTAACAAGATCAGGCAGATTAGCTAGAATGTGGTTATTTAACAAAACTATTTTTTAGTACTTTAATCATATTTAAATCATTTCATCGTAGTAACAAATAAGATTGTTTGGATGTAAATAAACGCATGCCAGGGTCGGTGGTGGTAATCTTATTTAAGAGAATTGATAAATAAATTTAAAATAAAAAATAAATGGGTAAGGTAAGGTAAGTATCTGAATCCATCTGACTCCATCTTACCCTAGTTTGTATACACCGAGTTTGTTTCAGCTTCACCTTTAATCCTGCATATAGCAAGGTAGGCAACTGAGTGTCAAAACACGCCGTTCGCCGGGTTTTACGCCCGAATACGGGACATTGCTTATGGATATTATAAAAATATGAATAGCTAAATTTCACGAGTAATGATGTATTATTTGGTTCTTCCTCTTCTTCTACCTAGCATTATCCCTGTTTACTTGCCAGGGTCTGCTGTACGACTTAACCTACTCTTTGCACGGATCAAGAGAGCACCCTCAGTGGCTCTTATGTCCTGCATCACGCCATCCAGCCATCGTTTCCTTGGGCGTACGGGGGAGTCTAACCCTAGGGTCAGATATATCAAGTCAATATCGGTCTTCAAGATATTTAGTTTAAGACTACCGTTCTCAAGCGTCAAAGACCTTCAGACGTAAATTGTAGTAACAAAAAATAATTAAATTCGCTTTAATTCCTATAATTACTATTATAAATATTATTTTTACAGTAACGTGGACCCATCAGAATACTTCACTGGAGGACAGCTGATAGTGACTCCGGAAACCGCCGGTGACCTGTTTGGTGCAAAACCCAAAAATGTAAGTAGCTTGCCACTTGCCTTGCCACTTGCCTTGTCTCTTGCCACTTGCATCTATTTCCGAATTCAAGACATTATGCATTAAGTCAAGTATACTTAAATATAAGAAATATTCATATGCTCATATTCATATGTTTTTCAATCTAAGCCAGTCCAATTAATCAAGGCACCGATTGAGGTAAGTCCCCGCATACGATGTTCAATTATAAAAAATCTTGGCCTCCTACAACTAATAACCGGAATGAACTAATGACTTCGCAAGAAAACTGGTATTCTGTATATTAATGAACAAATTGGATTTGAGCTCTAAATATATTTCTTTGTACAATACAATACAATACGATGACATTTCCTTACGTAACGTTGAGTGTCAACAGTGTCTTACAGTAAATGTGACAGTTGTAGGTTCGATTCCCACTAGGTAAGATGAATTACTTTGATTTCTTCTATAATGTAAACGGAGTGAAGGAACGGAGTGTCTTAACACTACGTCCTCTCTGCTCACCCAGCGGTATACGGCGTGAAGCTAAAATATAAGAACTTTTTCATTGTTTATACATAATCATATCTATATATTTACAATGTTTTGCATCGACTTACAACGTTGTTATAGCCTACTTCTTGCATTCCAAATGGCATGGAAAGTTGCATTTCAAAACCAACAATAATATAATATTTTATTATATTGTAGATCGGCTCTAATATCCATATAAATTTTCAAATTATTGTTAATAACGAGTCTCTATTAATAACTCGAGGGCACACCCTTATCTTTTATATTAGACATCGACGTGACTCTTTGTAATCAAGTACTACTTCTAAACCTGCTTGCTGAGCTTCACATTTTTTTTTACGAAAGATCGTAAACATATTAGTTTGTTCTAACAGAGCGGGCAAATGAAAATAATTTATTACCCCAAGTGGGAATGGAACCTACAACACGCTTACCTATGCGTGTAAGCGTGTTGTAGGTTCGTTTCCCAATTGTTACCCCTATTGTTATTTTCTAAATTTAGAATTATAAAACATAAAAACCAAATAATAAATAACATAGAATAACTTAAGTTACGTAACATTTAAATTAACGCAAAGTGAAGAAAATGTTAAATAATAATTTAAACATTAATTATTAATTCTGTTTATCAAAATTTTACATTTTAAGGAGTTGAACGATTTTAGTAATATTAATATCGAATTTCATTTATATATTAAATACATATTTTGAATATTTAAGTAGATACATTATTACTTGAGACTGACCATCTGAATGTAAACATGATGATTGTCGGTTCGAATCCCACTTGGGGAAAGAATTGTTTTCATTTTGTGCTTAAATATCAAACGGCGTTTAGTCCCACATATTGCATACATGCAATTATTTTAATTGGACTGGAAAATGACCTTATATATTAATAATATTATAGTATATACGTTTTTCTTACCTTCACGCTATTTCCCGCTTCCCGCTTTTTCCCGTATGTAAGGATAAGGAAGCTAGTGTGAAGGCACTCCGTTTCTCACTTTCCGCCCAAATTTCGAGTCATTGAGTGGCGGAACTCGACGCCGCGCCTTATCTTATTACTAGAGCGAGGAGATGAACATAATTTTATCCACCGAGTGGGAATCGAACACACCACCGTTGTATTTGTTGTCTGACGCTGTGCCGCTGAGCCAAGACAGTTCCATTATTGTTTAGATTGTTTATTAAAAAGCTATGTTTAAATTCAATTCAATTGGCTCTAAGAAATGTGTAATACTTAATTCTAAGAATTGGTTTATTTGTGTCATTTTATGACGCAGTCGTATATCCAATTAGTTTATTGTTTATTAAAACTTCAATCCTAAAAATTCTCGTCTTGCAATTTTTATATTTATAATATTACAAAAGTAATTGTCGCAGAAAGAGGTAAAAGGAGAGTCCTGGCACTAGGTTCTTTCTGCCGGATCTGCTGAATATACCTGCTGCGATATATCTGCTGCGATATAAGGCTTGAAACTGGAAAATAGAGTGTGGTCACTGAAATCTCTCTGTTTATTCGAAATTAAAGCTAAAACCAATATTAATGAATTGGTTAGTTGCTTATTGTTATAGTTAAGGTCAATCGGGGTCATAATTCGAACACTGACCCTTTTAAAATCTCGAGAGCGTTATTCGTATTTAATAATTCTATATATATATTTATTAGTGATATATTTTTGTGGCTTTACATTTATTTATGCATAAGAGAGAGAGAAAGAAAGAACTAGTATCAAGACACTGTACTCAATTTTCTGACCGAATTCGATTCATTGCATGCTCATTCATTGGTTGGCGAAATTTTACTAAGCTCTCATCGTCTAAATTAAAAACACATCTGAGCATTATATTTATACTAATTTATCATTTATATTTGTTTTCATATTGAATAAAACATTTGGAGAAGTACAACTTTTTATTAATTACTTAAAAACTACTATTTAAACCTAAGTAATATTGCCTTTATTTTGTTATAATAATTATTTTTAAGGTACCTATGATTTATATGTATAGTGTGTATAAATTGAATTTATTTATATGTATATTATGAATGTATGTATGTATATATGTATATGTGTACGTATGTACGTATGTGTACGTATGTACGGCATTTAAACACAGCTGGCTCAATATTTATGACCTAACGAAAGTGCATCAACTATGGAATAATATGTTAAATGACTACTTCATTCATCCATTCACTTAATCAATGACGAATATACTATGTTTTTTTTTTATTTTACTTTTTTATGTTCTCAAGTAAGTGATATGTATGTATGTCTTTATTGAGAACTAAGCTTAATATATTTTGATTTCAGGAACAATGTGGTAAAGTGTTAAGAAACAATCCAAACCCTCTTGTAGTGAACGGAAAGCCTACGTTGGAGGGACAGTGGCCCTGGCAAATAGCACTGTACCAAACTCAGGTAAATTTTATAAATTTTTGTTCTATTACTTCGGATTTTATAATTTTTTTTCTATAGGCGGAGAGTCTCGTGTTAAGACACTAGTGGTAGCCACTCAATGTCAATTGCCGTGGCAGGGAAAAGAAAGTAATTTATGTCCCCAAGTGGGCATCGAACCCACAAATAGAAGTAGGCCTATATCAGTTACTAATACTATATAATAAGTTAGTTACTTATGCTATCTATGAGTTTTAGGACTTAATAAGTTATTAATACTTTTAAAATTTTAATTTATATAACACAAAAATGTCTCACAAAATTAGTTTATATATATATATATATATATATATATATATATATATATATATATATATATATATATATATATATATATATATATATATATATATATATAACATATCACATACGTTCTTCTAACTTAATGTTTATGATAACATCATTATCTTCTAGCAATAATTGACCTTTAATTGTTGGTTACAGATAAAAATAATTAAGTTGTATTTACTATTTATTGATAGAAACTAAGAAAGTTATTTCAAATAAATTTAGGCGTTCTGCTTTTAAAGAAACAAAAACATACAGATAACAAAGGTTTTAGAAATAACAAACATAAAAAAATACAATCGAATTGTGTACCTCCTACCTTTTGAAATCTGTTCAATAAATTTACAATTTGACCCGCCCTTACAAATTCTGAAATTTATTTAGGCAAAATATTATATTTGTAAGTAAACTTCTTGAAGTTATCTAAATTATCTCTGCCACTTTGCTTTTTATGTTATTTGATTATACGTAATATGAACCCTCCACCGCGGAAATATAACAGACTTTAATTATCGTAAAAACTTTTTTGATCCTTCGGCTATCTTGTGGTATAGTCATTGAATTTCGAATCAGAATGGTAAATATGTAGCTTCTAGTCTTCTACTTTGAAAACATATTCATGGCGGAAAAAAAACAGAAGAAACTTCCATTTACTCTTTGAATATTTAAACACTACCCATATTTATTTTTCTATAGACAGTAGATAGCAAGTACATATGCGGTGGAACGCTTGTCTCGCATAAGCACGTCATAACGGCCGCTCACTGCGTCACGAGGAAGGGCTCCAGCCGACCTGTTAATAAGAACACCTTGACCATATACTTGGGAAAACACAACCTGAGGACTTCTGTGGAAGGAGTAGAGATACGACTTGTAAGTTGAATTCAGTTCGTTTAATGTTACTAATTTAAATAAAGGCTTGTAAGATATTATAAGTCATAGGTCCTGTTCTGATAGTTTATGAGGCTGTTTTTAAAATATTTTCATTTGCTACAGTTACGTCACTTTAATTTGGGAGCAAATTATTTTAGCATATTTTTTTTATATACTGAGTCGGTACTCCTTACTTCTACTCTCCATATAATTGAGGTGATGGTTGAGCAGCTTCTTGCCAGAGTGAGGAAATGAACATAAATTAATCCTCCGAGACAGACAGACATCGAACCCACAACCGTCGCGGTTGAAGTCGGCCTATATATATGTATATATATATAATATATATATATATATATATATATATATATATATATATATATATATATATATATATATATATATATATATATATATATATATATATATATATATATATATATATATATATATATATATATATATATATATATATATATATATATATATATATATATATATATATATATATATATATATATATATTATTTTTTAAATTAAAATATATTTTCTAGGTTGGAGAGATAATAGTGCATCCGCAATACAACGCTTCCTCGTTCAGCCGAGACGCCAGCATCTTGAAGCTAAGGAAATCTGTCGAGTACACGGACTTCATACGCGCAGCTTGCCTTTGGCCGGAGAACCAGATTGACTTGACTAATGTCATTGGGAAGAAGGGTTCGGTGAGTGGTTTAATTTTTTTTTTCATATCGGATCGGGACAGGCAAAGATAACTTAATGAAGTGACTTTGTAAATGATGAACAATATGTATCCCACATATAGCAGATTTATCCGGGATATTGGCATATTGAGTATAGGGTAAGCAGAGAGGTCCTAGTATCATCAAGATTTACTATCTTAATTCAAAAATAAGTAATAGCGTGTTGGGTGCAGGATCCCAACCCTTCACTTTGTCGTACTAAAGGCGGGAAATTCAATTAAATCGAATCTACATCAGCGATTATTCGTATAACCAGTCCGAATAATTTTGTACTATTATATAATATCAAATCAATAAATGTCAAACATTTCCCAATAACACTACGTTTGCAGAATGCTTGTAGATCTACAGCTAATATTATTATGAGCACAGTTACGTACTGTAGGCACCTATCACATAATAAAACATATAGATAATATGTAGAGATAGAAAAATATGTTCAAAAGATAACTTAACTTTTAAAAATAACCTCTCATTAATTTTCGTATTATTCCTTTGGTTGTACAATAAATTATAATTGCCAAATTAAGTCAACGGCGCCATAAACGCTCGTGTTGACTTAAAAGTCTTTTTCTGTTCTTCAAGGGGGTCATAAACCTGGATGTATAATATAAATGTCACCGTAATATTTTTACATTATTTTGAAAAAAATTGTCTTGACAGACTATCAGACAGCGGGACTCGAACCCGAGTCGAGTTAAATTAATTCGTACCAACAATTATCCGCTCAATTGTCTAAAGAAAGACGTTATTTTCACAAAAATTCAAAATGGTGGATATATAAATTTATAAAATTTACTCAATATAATAAATATAGATTAAACCATTTATTATTCAACAAACGAGATCATTTCATACATCAGAGATACATATTCATATTCAAATCTCGTACAAATAATTGAATAATTAACAAGTTGGGCAATAACGTTGCAATAGGTCTAGCTATGATTGTAGCAATAATAGCCGTTAATTAAAGTGGCTGAACTCAAAACTAGCATATTAATTTGTTATAGTATTTAAAAGTAATCGGTACTTATAGATTGAGTTGACAGGTACCGCAAAACCACCAGATCTTAAAATTTAACATTTAAATTAAAGATTCCAGTTATAATTTTAAATCACGATGCCTTTGACCATGGTTACAATATGGTGTAGCATGGTTGCAATATGGTGGTGTTGCAATATGGTGTAGTATGGTGTATGGTGTTTGACCATGGTTGCAATATGGCATGGATATAACGTAGAGAAAGAACTTTTACTTCCTTGCAAGATGATTATACATTGAACATATTTAAAAATGTATAAATATGTTTGAGTTTGAAAACCAAGTGTATTCATTTTTTTATAGATTTTCAAATTCTTATTCATGGACTGTAGAATGACACTTTAAAAAATATAATATATGTATTTCTTATTTATTCATTAAATAAATTAAAAATTATCAGTCAATTGTGTAGAAATATTATATAATCTAAATTTATATACATATATCTAACAAAAAAAGAAAATTTAAAGATAGCTCCATTTTGCGTTAAACCTATGATATCTGCAATGTTGACGCAGTATACAAGGTAAACAATGATTTGTAGCTCGACATAATAGTTGCTAGGTCTCAGAACAAATGGTTAACTGGTATTTAAAGTCAAAATTTGAGAATTAGACAAAGACTAGGTTTTGATATATACCTAATATGTCTTAATTTATGACACTTAGCTTAGGCTGGATCGACAGAGAGGACTCTCCATCCTCCATTTTACACCCGAATTCCGTCTCGTTCGCATCCGCAATATGTCACAACTTTCGCAATTACTTTGATGCCCGCAAATATTTCTAATTAATCATTTTAAAATCTATAAAGCACATGTATCTCTAGAAGAAAGTTAATTAATTCTATAGATATATATTGAGAGAAATATTGTTGAAATTAAAAATGAAAATTTGTGGTAAAAAGTTCAGCAAAACATCCTGTAGGTAGATACAATTTAAACGTCACTTAAATTGGCAAAATATTACATAAATGAACAATGTCGTGACTATATAAATATATATATATATATATATATATATATATATATATATATATATATATATATATATATATATATATATATATATATATATATATATATATATATATATATATTATATATGTATATATGTATATATATATATATATATATATATATATATATATATATATATATATATATATATATACATATATACATATATACATATATATACATATATACATATATACATATATACATACATATATATATATACTTATATATATATATTTATATTATTAGCTATATTTATATTATTAGAATTATAAATAACAAAAAAATATAGGTTTTCTATTAGAACCAATTTTTCTTGAAATGAGCGCATATAAAAACCAAAATCGTCAGGTTGATAATACTAAAAAAGTTTAAAGTACCTATTTCATAACCTTATATCTATCTTACAATTTTCCAGGTGGTAGGTTGGGGCTTCGACGAGACAGGCGTGGCGACTGAAGAACTGACGTTGGTGGATATGCCAATAGTCGACACTGAGACCTGCATACGCTCCTATAGCGAATTCTTCGTTAAATTCACATCTGAGTATACCTTTTGCGCTGGATATAGAGACGGTATGTTTTTCCTAAGTTTTGTTTTGAATAAGATTTGGTTTCAATGCTTCTTCCTTTTCTCTCTAATCTTGTAGAGTAGTTATCATCTTATAGTTTTGTAGGAATAAGGTTTTAATTTATGAAATAAAGTTTAAGAAGGTCTACGTAACCTTAAAGAAATTATCCTTTTGTTAAAAAATAAATACATACAACTGAAAACGCATTTATCTTTTAGAAAAATGCATTTGAGTTACCGAAATAATGAAATGCCCAATATATATAAATCTGTTCAAATTAAAATGCTGTAAAAATTACCACTTTAAAATATTACAATCTATATTATATTTTACTGATTAACTTATTTGTTTATTTTAGTTACTTCATTATAAAGTTTTTAAAATAAACTAAAATTTGTCATGAGACAGTTCATTTACGTACGCTATGTTTAGAACTTTTCAGTATTATTATATATGCCTGATAAGACCGATACTGCATAATCTAAAATAAATATTATAAGCTTTAGTTTTTAGTTCGATAAAGCAAATATCAAAACTGATAGATATTTGTAATAAAATATTAGGAAGTTATTATACATTTCATATATTTAATAATTTATTGAAAATGTTGTGTTATAATTTGTTAAGAATTCAAATTCAATATTTTACAGTCTAACAAAACATCACTATCCAAACGTCACAAAGTGCTATTCGCTTTATATTAATATTTATTATATACAACGTAGTGAATTTATAGCAAATATTTTCATTCCAATCCATGTTTATTGCAGGACGGGCCGATGATCAAACCGGCATTAGAAAAAGTATGTTCGCCATAGACTTACTATCGCTTGTAAATGTGGATAATTTAATTACCTACAGCTTCCTTTCTATTTCTTACTATGATTCAACCACTATCTAACTAAAGTTGACTTTCTGCATTTCGTTCGCATGATAACTTCCACTAATTCTTCTAAAAATAAAGCCTTAACTTGACTTTGTTCAATAAAAACTTAACCCCACATGGAATGGACGGTTACAGATGGATAATTTTACACTTTCTAATAATTAAAAAGTTCAAATAAAATTACATCACTATAATAAATTATTTTAAAAACAACTTTTTCAAAATGTCAATTGTATTGTTCATGTAATAAGGATTAGTTGGTCCTTGACGAAGTGATATCTTAACTGGCGCAAAATCCACAACCAAAGAACTAAAGTAAACTAAAAATTTTATTAAAAAGATAATATGCAACTGCTTTAAATTTTAGGACTACTTAAAACGAATGACTAAAAAATTTATATCGCGCATAATTTTTTTATTACTTTTTTAAGACCCTAAACCACATTGTAAAACCTGAAATAACTTTATTTTCAGATATTTTTTAATTTAATTCAATGAAAAAAACATACAAAATAGTTTAGTTTATTTGTTTTGATTTCCAGGTACATCAGTGTGCAATGGCGACAGCGGCGGCGGTATGGTGTTCAATATGGGAGAAACATGGTATTTGAGAGGGCTCGTCTCCCTTTCCGTCGCGAGACAGAACGAGTATCGGTGTGACCCGACTCATTACGTAGTGTTCACTGATCTAGCTAAATTCCTGCCATGGATCAAACAAAATGTTAATAACTTTTAATTTATATATTAAAGTTTAAGTTTTAGCATACATACCTGCAAAATTAATTTAAAAAGCTGTTCATATTGTCAGCCATCTTGTTGAACAAAATAATCTGAAATGGCGGTACTCACTTATTCCGTCCAATTTGTTTGAAATTATAATTTTTTTTATAAACATATATATATCGATGTGTTTTTTATTATTTATAAATATCAAATATTTAGACTGATTTGTAAATAGTGCCGCATCACATGATGCTTATAATTAAACTTACTCAAAATACAGATTGAGCAATAAATAAATATTTATGTGATGTGGCAGTATATACTTACTTATATGACAATAAAAAATCAATTGAATATTATTTTTTTTTAATAAAAAAAACAATGTTTTTCTGTTTTCCTATATATTACAAACAAACTTATATAACAAAAAACAAAGAAAACTTTTATACAGGACCAGAGATGAACATAGTTAAGTAGAAAGAGTAATTTAAAAAAAAAGCGTCAATATTTAAAAATGTGAAAGTATATTTTATTGTTACTCGACCGAAATGACATAAAAATAAATTACAATATTGACAACATAAAATCAAAAACTGTTATCAATTTTACACTAATATAAAAAATTTTATGTTCGTTAACAGTCATTTTGAAGACTACATTGCGAACAAAGCCGCTGGTAACAACTTGTATGTAATAATATTTCCTTTAATAAATTAAACTTAAAAGTATTTTAAAGCGTTTAAATATAAATTATATATATTTCGATAACCTAATCGTTTGTTACTACACACTACATTTGAGTCATACAAAAATATTAATCTTTCCAATTAATTTAAGCATTGCTTAAGAATATGTTTGTATGTTTATATTGTTTAATGTTGCCAAAATTTTAAATTAAATTATTTTAAAAGTAGGCAACATTAAAAAAAATCGAGGGTATCGAAGATATTCGTCAGGACTAGCAAGGAAATGTCGATATATACCAACAGGTACAAAAGAAATTGTGTTGGAAAGGATTTGGAATTTTTTTATTCCCGTGGTGACGTCACTATATATTCTAGTCAGGTTAGATGTGAGAATATATACATATAGGTGTATCCTATCTTATTTAGTTTCAGCTTTAAATAAAATGTAGAGTAGAGTGTTCATTTATAAGGAGTAATATTATATGACCAAACATGTCAGACAGACTAATAAACCGTGATAAATATCAGCAGAGATTAGAATATATGAAAAAAAAGAATATATGAAAAAAATTTACACTGAAATCTAGCCAATATTTAGTGTTGCACTTTAAGCGTATTTACTTATATGTGGATTAAAAAAAGCATAATTTTACTTTCAAAAAGCGCTTGAATAAATTCATAATAGCCCAATAATAGGTTAAATTTATTTCTTTTTACTTAACTACGTTCAAAGTAAAGTACACATACATAAAAACTAAAATTACGTTTAATTATTTCCATCAAATATTTAAAAAAAAAAGTATAGAATGAAAAAAATTAACAATAGAAACTAAAATGCATATTAATTAAATAAATACACAACTACTCTGTGAAAATATAAGGAAAAATAAATTCCTGGAATAAAATTAAATTATAAATTAAAAAAAAAACATTTCTATTCATAATGTTGGAAAATGCATAGTTCATACATTTTTACGCACTCAGTGACATCACTCACTCAGTGATAAATCACTACCAATTCACGATTCATCGAATATTTCATCTAATAAATAAATACAGCGCACGTCACTTAAAGTTTAACCAATATGGCAGTCTATTATGAATACTAATTATACTTAATATATTGGAAAGTGTTTGTTAATTCAGCTTCACGCTGTATAACAGGGTGGGCAGAGAGAATCTATTGTCAAAATACTGCTTTCTCCGTTTTCCGGCCGAAAACAAATCTTTAGTTTGTGCCACACTCAACGTTGCACTTTGAAGCATATTATTTTATAATATAAATAAGTATTTAATTTAGGATTATAAGCGTATAAGCTTGAGAATTATTTGGAAAATCCTATTATGTGTAAATATGTAGACAAAGTTTCAAGTTCAAATTACGTGACGCGAGCTGATTTATTATTGCTTACTTATTTTGTATAAGAAATGTCATTTTCTGTTTGTGTATCAAACGTATCATGTATTTACAATATAACCTTTTTTGAATCTAACCAGCAGATTAAAAAAAAATGTCCAATACATACATATATTTATGTAAATAGTGTCAACATAATGCAAAGTGAAAATACGAAGACATAAAATTAAAACGAGTATTTACCTACTTAAACATTATTTGATACTAAAAAAGTAGTATCAAATACTAAATTCCATTTTAAACACTCCAACAAAACTTCAAGTAGCCCATAAATCCATTAACTTAAATTAAAAAAAATTAAATAAAAAAAGCAAAAAAAAAAGACAGGTTACTTTATATAACAAAAATTGACCTAACATCATTCACTCGTTTAAACCATCGAGACAAACAAAAGAACATCATGAACGAAATAAACCATTCATTATTATAGGTCGCCATCTAATATTTACAAGTGTCAAACCATTCATTCACCAATATGGTCCTGATACATTCCTACATTTCTGCCCTTTCACCCTTTCTTCTCCCCCATATCCTTGACCCCAAGGAAAGTTTTTGCCCCGATTTGCCCTAACGTTTTTGGGATAATTAGTAGGATAACCCATCCTATTATTATTAACGCAAACACCTGGCCTGCACCCGTTCCTTGGTGTATTTGTTGTGTTACCAGGTGCCGGAGGAGTTGAGAAACCGTCCCAAGATTCTGGCATCATGCAGTTGCCACACGCGAATGGTATGTCACCTAGAAATGCACAATTCAAATTAAACAAAATAAAGAAATTAAAAAAAAAATTATTATATATATATTTTTTTAATGGCATGTTTAACATAAACATGTATAAATGATTACTACGAATAAAATGAAAAAAAATGATACTAAAAACAGAGTAGTATTAAAAATGATTTCAAAAAAATTATAATATATAAAAAAATATTATTGACGATATAAAAAAATATATAAAATGGGCACAGACAATAAAACATCACACATTGATAATAAAAACACAATAATAATTAATCATATTTATTTTTACAAGTCTACCGTTTGGCCAAGTTTGGAAGAATACATTACACATTTCGTTCCCTTATATCGTCGTTTAGTTCACTAAATCACATTACATGAATCTAGCAGTATATTAAATAAAAATGTCAAGAGAAAAACTGGCGAATACAAAATTTTCACAGTGCCTAGATAAATATTATAATTATCCAACACAATTCAACGTGACTTTGATAATGATAATAAGAGAACTTGAGAGAACTAGAGAGAGCAATTGATAGGTTCTCTCTGCTCACCTCGCACTTGTGGCAAAAGGGTGATAACTAAACAAACAACAATTACTGTAATAAATATGAACATAATATCGACATGTTACTGGTTTACAATTTCGTAATTTATATTTTGAATTCTAACTAACCAATTTATTAATAATATGTAAATATATTAAATTAATATTTTTTAACGTTCGCGGTATCTAATACGAGACCGTCAGCTAAAATATGGCACGTACGGTAAGTACTTTCAAGGTTAAGCGATATTAATAAGCATTACTTGTTAATGCTAATAAAATAAAGTATAAATAACGAGTTGTAGGTCGTAGCCCGCAACTATAAAACACAATATCCCATTTTCCACGTACATTTCACTAAAATAAAAGTGTGGCTCTTCACAACCAAAGTGACGAATTATGCAGTAAAAACTGAAGACAGTTTAATTACGTCTCGTGGCGAATTTAGATAAATTCTAATGTACGAGATAGTTGTAGATTCAAATGTTATTTATGACATTATTTATTTTTAGTACATAAATTGTATATCGTCTTTTCTACTAGAAACTCTGATATCATATACACGAAAATATATAATTATTTTTTTCTTCAACGAAACATTTAAGTAAACCTATAATTTCAGAATATTCTAACAAAATAATATCATATATATTATTTAATTTATATAAATAATTGATAACTTATATTTTATATTATATACGATAAAAAATCTAATATTATTATAAACATTTATTACCTTGTAATTTTTCGAAAGTATGAGTTAGGCCATTTTGACTTTAGCTGACGTTCTGACAGATAATTCTTCTCAATTTGCCACTGTGTATACAAGAATACGTAGTTATGAAAAAAAAAACTTAATCAACATAATTATTCATAAAAAAAATCTTATAAAATTACTAAATTTTAGATAATCTAATATACAATATTTTTCTAATTCACAAAGTTTGATCGAGATTTAAATTTATTAGGTCGAAATAGATATAACGGGACTACGAAACTTAAAAATTATTAGAATGAAAATTTATTTATTAGGAAAACTATTATTTAAGGATAAGAAGATAAATTTTAACATTTAAATAATACATATTATATAAAAAAAATATTTTAAATGTTTCATTCTAGCATTAATGTATTATATATTAAGAAACTACTTTAGAATTGCATCAATATAGAAGAGACGACCTTTTCTCTAAATGTATATTAGCACTCAAGAAGTGTTGCCATTGTTTGATTTTACTAACACTAATAAATATAAATTATATAATAAAATTACGTGGTATAAAATTATTTCCTTTAACTTTCGTCACTGACTCAGTACTTTTTGGTAGTGTTTAAAATAAAAATCTTTATAATAACGTAAAACTAATCCATTTAAATATTCAACTGATAGCGTTATCAGTTGAATATATAAATCTAATCTAATATACATAATCTATTTAAAGAAATTCATAAAATTATTTTACATTTGAAGAAACATTCATTAAACACTCCAAAAATATATTTACCGTTACATATATATGTGTTCGAATAAAATACATTTCTTTCAACAACTCGTTTTGCTGATAATTATCACTGGAATGTATCTTAGTTAAATAAGAAATAATATTATTTAATATACAAAATAACAAACTGTACAAAAGTCATTAATTTTGTATTTCGTTGCTATCTGTCCGACCAGTCTGGTAAGTTCGTGTCAAATTTTCTAATTCACTGTACAGCGACATCCCTTTCTGGTCTTAAGAAAGAAAGTGAGAGAGCAATATAGATATTTAGAAGTTAACAGGAACTTATCAGACCGCTGTGGAACAGTCTAAGTTTAATAGTACAAACATTAATAACTATACATATATATGGTTTATGTAAGTATATATAAAACGCTTAATAATCACAAGGCCAATTATATTATTATAAAGCTAAGACATAAGAACTTTACAAAGCGAGTAACAACATTTTCGTTCACATCGATACCTTCCCATGCCTAATCGAATTCCGATATATCGATTATATAATATAATAAAATATTAAATTACAAACGATTTATTATACAAAAAAAAAATTATAGATACATATAAAGGTACTATAATTAAAATGCTATACAACAATTTTGGTGTAACTATAATATTAAAACTACTTGAGTCTAGGTAAATTAAAATATCAATGGAAACAAATATATTTAATATAAAAAAGAAATTAGGTAATGATTAACAATGAGCATAGACAGTATACGTTTAGAAAATACGCGTTTATGAGGCACAATTCACTTTCGTATTCTAGATCTAGCATACTATAATACCTACGAACCAATATATATATATAGTGCGAAAAACTATCATACACATGGCATTTAAATGCTTGGCAAGCCTCGGCAAGCATTCCCAAGCGTTTTCAAACGATTGAATGATAGTTCCAAGGAAGCAGACAAGCTTTATTGATTAGTACTCATTCAATAATCGACACTGGCGCAGTTTGGCAACAAGCTGTTGCAAGCTCGCGTAAGCCAGGGCAACCACTTCGTTAATACTCTTGTGTGTGTTTGTGACCATTTGCCAAGTATTGCCAGACGTGTAAATGCACTATTAGATTAATAAATATCTACACTTTACAGACCAAAACCTATTAGACTATGTCAGTAATAAATGAAATACAAATCGATTTATAAACTATTAATATATGATTTGGTTGATGTTGTTAATATTGATGGCTAAAGGGTATAAATTTCCCTCTGGGGGCGCTAGCGTAACGTGAGGTATTCAAAATATTAAACTGTATTTAGTTTACTCGTCGAGGCTTTATTTTGCGAATATTTCTCGATATGTGAAATATATTATGATATATTATGTTAGCATAATCATTTTTTCAATGAAAAATAAAGAATTTAAGTCACTGAATACTATGGCTCTTTAAAAAATTTGGTTTCCACAAGCTTATGTCTAAACAAAGCGGTACTGCGCAACAACTGCATATTCAATATATTTAATTATTCTCCGGTATTTCCTGCAAGATACCTCTATCTCACAGCTATAATTTGGAACTTGAACTTGGTTAGATGGTAGCCCTAATTATGTCCATATATTATATATACAGTTAAATCTGTATATGTATTATATATGATAACAGTACAACAAGAATTTCGCACTAAAATTAAATTTTTAAGAGTATATATCTACTTCCTTGTCAGTTATTATATTAAAACGTATTATTTTTGATTTTATCAACTATTTAACTATGGTAACAGCGTCTGTACTGGGTGCCAGATTACAATTTTTTAATATATAACATAATTAGCTCAATACGCAATATCTCAAATGTGGACAGAAAGCAGAGAACGGAGGGTCTTGACACAAGGTTCTCTCTGTCTATCATAAATCAAGCATAAAACTGAAAAAAATTACCATTTACACTGAGACTTAATAAAAACTTCTGCCAAAATAATATAAGAATCCTATTTTTTATATAATGCTTTACCTGACATAGATCTATAACTAATAATATCTGGTACCCATCACAGATACAGATGGAAGTTATGTTAGGAACAATCGAGAATAACACTTATAGACTCCGAATTAACTACAGAACATTCGAATCACCGTTGAATATTGTCAATGTAGCGACTCGAATCGAGAAGAACAATGTTTAAATTGACATAGGTTACTATCGCTATATATATTTATATACAGATTAACAATTTGTAACTTTCCAAAAAAAAAAAAAACTACATATATTCACAACAGCGTAAAAGCACAGACTATTTTACACAACATTGTTCCCGCGGACTCGAGCCATCAAATTCCGTAGAAAGCTAACACCAAATGAATACAACAATTCATAAGACAATAAAATACATTAAATTTAAATATATAGACAAATACAAATCCTTATTTCGTTTAGAGTCAATAATCGTTAAAAACAAAATTCGTACTGTTATGACACAAACCAAAATGGCGCACGGCCGCCACGGTATTCAGCATGGGCTGAATAATACATAAATAGCATTAATAAGCAAATATTCGTATATTTCTATGTTATTTAAAAATATATGATTAGATATTAGCAGAAAAATCTCAAAAATTAATTTTTTATATTGATACTTTTAAAAAAATAAAATACGTTAATAACTTTTTAAGGACAATATTTTATCTGGCAATTTATAATTTATACATACATTTTTCAATGCTGCCAGTTAATAATTTATCTGTTAGTTAGTTTTATACACAAATAAATGACAGCTTGAATATAATTTTTAACTTCCGTTTAACAGACTATTAGGTACGATCTATTGAGCACATCGTGTGGTTCATAAGCCATTAGATGACAACACCGTAGGCCTATTATTAAACTAAGGAAAATTATCAATTAATTACGTGTTTCATATATTTTCTTTTTGTATGGGGCTGTATGAGACATCCTGTCATGCATAAAATAGTTAATGAATTGTTATCAAAATATTAACATTAATCAAAATGCAAACTTTGATATAAAAAATTAAATTCATTTTTTAAGTTAAAAAAAAAATACTACACCCAAATGACGAAAAATATGGAAGACGTATGAAAACGGCCGACGGTATTGCAAAAAATCAACGAATTGACATACAACATAATAACATACATATGTACGTTTAAAATTAATAAATATCATAACTATATTAATTTCTATATTATTAATATATGTTCACTATCTAAATTATTATTACAACTAAGTTACATCCTTGTTCAATATATATATATACCATAACAATATTTAATATTTACATAATATGAAAAATAAAAAATAAAACATAAATGTCATAAACCGATCGTTGTATTGACCAGATCACGGTATATCCGGGTATATATATATATATATATATATATATATATATATATATATATATATATATATATATATATATATATATATATATATATATATATATATATATATATATATATATATATATATATATATATATATATATATATATATATATATAATTCATTAATAAAGAAACAATGTATATAACATAAGCACAATAACAAAATTATATTCTGAAGAGGATCAGCTTCAAATTATTAACTATTGTAATTAATACTGAAATACAATCGTATAACTAATAAGTGACACTTCTATAATATTATATTCTTCATAATAAATCTAATACAATAACAATAATAGTTAATCTATTTATATCAATATAACATTAACATACACTTCGCGTTGTGGGTAAAGCTCCATTATATTTTTAATTTATTATAGCAACAAGTTTCTTAACAATTTTACGTAATTATTTAACATACTTGATGGAAAGTAAAATGGCCCATGTCCCATCTTTGTTGAATAGTGTAATATCTAATCGGACTTGTTATGTGACAATAAAATATTGTCTATTATTAGATAATTCTTGAAAAATTTTATATATGTACTTTATAGTTCGATTTAATTTTAAGCGTGCCAATTACATAAGTCTTTAATATCGTCTTAATATTGTTTGATGTCTTGTTATATAAAACATTAAATCCAAATAAAAACCAAAGACCAAAATTTCTTCATGACTTTCAAAAATAAATAACCTAAATACAAATGTACTCTACTACACAATCGCCTTTTAATTTAACTACTCGTCTCTTTACAAATCGAAAAACAAGGCTGATGTCTAAAACTTTTGCCACTATCACAAAAAAAAAAACAAATAGAACCAGTGTCAATAAGTCAGTCAGTCAGGTGGTAATGGCGGACAAAGTTACATATAATGGGGTTGGTAGTAACAACGATACCTGTTAGAGACGTTGATACTGTGACATGTAAGTATGTAAGATTGACATTTCTAAACTTACCAAATACGTAGACAATATTTTTTTTATCACATTAAAAAAAACCAATTTAATACAAATTTAACGTCAACTTCAGAAGAAAAAAAAACACTACTTCACTAAATTCCATTTTTGAATTTATTATATATCCGTCCAATGAATTAACAAGGCTGTACACTAATCAGCCTTTGCCACTAAAAACACAACAGAGCACCCACAACTGACAGTCCGACAGCATCAGTCGCGCCTACACCCTCGAGTCGGTCAGGCGGAACTTCTTGCAGTAGAGTCCTTTTCAAAACGGACGGTGCTGCATGTAATGGTGTTGCTGGTAGTCGCGACGGTACCTGGTGGGGGCACTTTGGTGCTGGGGCATGTAATATTCGTGGCGGTGGAGCATGTCGAGTTGATCGAGGCTGTGGTGCCTTTGCGGTGTTATGGGCGGTACTGTCCCGGCAGCGTGAAATTTTGTTTGTTTGTTATCATAAGACATTTTTGTACGGAAATATGTTTTAATTAAAAATGTATATCAGTTTATTAGAAAAATAACAAAAACCGCTTCTCTATTTGTAACATTACGCGCAGATTATATTATACTTACATTAGTTATTACTTACTTAGAATAGTTTATAAGTTAATAGAAAAATCTTAGCTATCTTATATTTACCTCGATTGTGATGGAAGCCCGCCGCCCATCCGGCGTAATATGCAGCTTTCTGTTTTCCATGTTCTTCCGCGACCTGAGGATTTAAACAACAATTAATTACATTTATATATATATATATATATATATATATATATATATATATATATATATATATATATATATATATATATATATATATATATATATATATATATATATATATATATATATATATATATATATATATATATATATATATATATATATACAGTACACTCCATTTCAAAACAAATGATAAATAATACACTACCTTAAAGTAAATATATAAAATTATTTTGACTACTTTGGAAAATTAATATGACCTGAGAAAATTTCTACTTAGTCGAACTAATAATGAATCAATAAAAAAGTTACACATATAAAAGCATTTACTTTATATATTATACCTGTATACAAAAAAAATATTTAATATTATTTTAAATTAACACCCAACACAAACAAAACGACACAAAAAGCAGAAAGGGAAAAGAGAGGTGCTACCTAAAACTATATCTTCCTAAATAAAACATTCAATCCATTGGCTATTTGTATTATTTTTTAAGTGTCACTACACAAAAGAAAGGAGAAAATTTGATGCAAACGTATAAAATGAAATTGAACCCACGCCTCTTGGACACCATCCTTTGACTCTCTGAAACTCTGACCACTAAGCCATATATATGTTCAGTACAAAAATGTTACATATTACACAAGTGTAACAGAGAGAAAAAACGTTAATTTATCTGTACATATATAAAACTGGTTAAAAAATGACTCACATATACAAACGGCAATGCATACAGCCTAGCCTTTAATTTTCTTTATAGAGCGTAAGTGAGCACTAAAAATGGAATTTTAGAACGGTCATCCCTAAGTAAAATAGGAGCTAAATGCTTGTATGTGTTGCTTGTAATGAAAAAATGTACACTCTAAGTGAAATAATAAAATGTTTATTGACTTCTGCAGGCTGTAGATTACATTTTAACACGACAAAATATCTCATGGGAAAATCGAGATCAACGCGGGCATGTAGTTATATTATAATGAAAAGCATGGAGAGCATCCATCCAGCGAGTATCGAATACACAAACGCATGTAGAGTTAATATCTCTAAAAAGGGGACAAAAATGGCGAAAATGAGCTCTAAAAAGAATTCAATCTACCCCTCTAATATGCATAAAAATATCAAAAGAACAAAAACAAACAATATATACATATATTTATTTTATATATCGCACCGTAGTAGTATCGCTGAGCAGGCGTCGCCGCGTGCTCCCATATGTACTGCCCACGCCCGTCTAATTTAGACCCCCCAGCCAATAGAAAGCATGCAAAGATATAATATCATTTTATATTGGAAGGTTAAGGCTTAAAAGAGAGTCAACATTTCTAGACCTAGAGCAATAATAGATAGTGTTAATAGATTTAGATATAATAATATGAATAGTGTTGTGTACTGAAGCGGAAGCAATTTATATATTTTATCATAAAAAAGTATGTAAAGTTATAGTAATGTCATTGCATTATCTTTTTTATTTTACTTTTATTATATGTTTAAATCACAATTATAAAAGATAGATAAATAGTATTAATTAAAATTAAAATGTAAATATGAGGCTAAAATAAAAAAAAAACTAACAAAATTATTGAAATAAATAAACAACACAACACATAAGCATAATAAAGTAAATATATAGAGCGATCACAGCCGTTTTAGAGTAACCGATAAATATTGTAATTTCCTGAAGAAGGTATTTTACATGTAGTCATAGGGTGGGAGAGCACTAAAAGAATTATCCCCGGCAGAGGAAACCGTAGACTGAAAGAACCTGGTGTTCTTGGTTTTCGCCTTTCGAGATATTGCGTGTGGAGTGGCGGAACCCAACGCTGCGCATTTGCCGTGTTGCCAGAGCGGAGAAAATAAAATAAATCATTCTCCCCTCATGAGAATCGAACTCAAACACCATCGCGTTAACAGGCAGACGCTGTGCCTCTGCGCCACGACCGTTCTTACAGGGTATTATAAATTTTAAAGACTGGAACACCTGACGTGGAGAATAGACCAGCTAAACTATAAGAAATGAAGAAATAGTCCCTTAGCATTTATTTACTCGTAAAAATTCAAAATCTGGTGTAAAGTGGAACTCTTATGCACCAGACGTTCAAAGCAATCCACGGCAATTTAAGTTCCAAACACTTACTAGTAATACAGAATCATTAATAAGGTCGTCGTGACTCGTGGCACATCCGTCTGTTTGTAGGTTCAATTCCCACAAGGAAAAATGAATTATTTCAATTTCGTTTGCTCTGGTAACTGGACAAAGCGCGGCGTTGAGTTCCGCCACTCAACAAGCCAAGGCAAAAGCCAAACGTCACCAAAAACAGAAAGCGGGGTACGGTGTGTCATAATACGGATATTTGTCGGTTACTACAAATCGGCTGTTTCAGTTCAAATATATTGACATTAAACTTACAAGATTATTGTTTAATCTTCGTTTTAATAAAACCTATATAAGAATAATGATCTTGAAAACATATCAATCTGTGCATCGTCGTTTGATTTATACTTTAGAATGACTAATCTAAATAATAAATAAATGAAACCAATGACATATATATTATATAAGTAAATACAAATATTCAATATCTAATGACAAAGAAGAATTCGAAATATGTTCAATACATAGATAGCAAAAAATAACACAACATATTTTCTAACACAAACACAACATAAACAACATGCGTCAAAATGTATGGGCAATACAAACCTTAACACACAGCGGCTCGGTGCCACCTTCTGGTATAACATTGTTGAGGGCTGCTATGGCTTCTTGAGCTTCCTCTCGCTTGTCAAATCTAAAAAATATATAAATATATATATATATATATATATATATATATATATATATATATATATATATATATATATATATATATATATATATATATATTTACTAAAACATATTGGCTAAAATATTAGTCATTCGCATTATTTAGCGAATAGGCATTATTAAACGTAAAATTTAGATAAAACATCGTGGGTTCAGTTTGGTAAATCTATTTTTTGTGAATCGATTCAATATTATCTCAGTGTTATGTATATAATTATGTAACTAAACCTGTTTCATATATTGAGTCTGTTAAGTTGAATCGGAATAAAATATTAGCTTATAATATCAGAAATTTTCAAATATAATATTAGAAAAAAAAATAATAGCATACAATTATAGAACCTATATGAAGGAGATAAAGCTATGATTTTGTCAAACGCTGGCAACAGACGTTTACGGTTATTATTAGCAAGTAAACAATTTAAAATCTCTATAACTTCTTTAAGTTAAAACAAAAAGACATTGCAAAAGTTAAATTATATAAAATTTTTTAAAAATTATTCAACACGTTGTAAATTCCCTTTCCCGCTTAATACGATTTCTTACTTAGACCTGTTTTCGTTTGGGTCTCTAGAAAATCGTATTAAGAAACTTGTCTATATTAAAATAAACCATCAACATCTTCCACTCACCTAACAAATGCAACACCCCGCGGCACACCGTTACTCTTATCCCTAAGTATATGCTTCTGTACTATTCGCCCATATTTGCCAAATATCGTCTCCAGCTGGTCCTCCGTGATGGCGCGCGGTAAGTTGGTGACGTACAGATTAGTTTCCTTTATATCGTCACCCGAAGGACGGGCGTACGATACCTGGAAGGAAATCATTTTCTTATATATTTCTTAAAAAAAAATCATTCCTTAGTGTGTGTGTATACACCACTTGATTCAACTGTGTTGCAAAATAAATTCAGATTTAAAGCAATAATTTGGGCGATAACAATTTAATTTCTAAATAACATTATATACAAGTGTTTGTAAGTTTGTCATGAGCTATCCCGAAAATACTTTAAGCATTGCTGTAAAAGAATCGTACAGACAAAATTACTTCCATATTATGTCCTGGATGGAAATGATATGGGATACAAATATTCAAATACTAGCGACCCGCCCGCGGCTTCGCCTGCTAAAACTACACTATTATTAATTCATTAGTAAAGTTAATTTGGATTCATTTATCTTACATTGTAGTCCATGTGTTACTCTCTAAATCCGATGTATAGTTTCTGACGAAATCCGAACAAACATCCGTCTTCACAAAATTTCACATATATATAATATTAGTAGGATTATTTTCAAATGTGCTTTACACAATAAAAACATTAAAGACATACCTATATGTGCATTACCTTTAACCGCTTATTTCTAAGTTGGTAACCGTTGAACGTGTCGATAGCTCTGGCCGCGTCCTCTTCTCTCGTGAAATTTACAAATCCAAAACCATAGCTATAGCCAGTCTAGAACATAAGAGAAATAAACATATAAAATTGTCTAACTTAGATATTGTTTTGTTTTTATACTTTAACGGTTTCTCTCGCATATAGCAGGGTAAGCAGAGAGAATGTAGTGTTATGACACTCGGGTCTCCGCCTTCCACCCGACTTTGACATACTGCGTGTTGATTGGCGCAAATCAACGCCACATTTAGGTATCGCATTAATAAATATTTACTAATATGTACTATAAATAGGTATCGTATTAATATATATGCACTATACAACATATCATAAAATAAACAGAAGCCTTCAATTTTGTATATAAACAAATATCATCCACACATGAAGCTTTACTACTAAAACTGGGGAAGCACAAAGAATCTAGTCTCAAGACACTTCGTTGGTTGAAACATTATATGCTGAGTGGCGCATCTGAACGCCACAATTCATCTGTCAAGAGCGGGGAAATGAAAATAACTCATTCACCGAGTGGGAATCGAACCCACGTCACACGCGGAGAGCGTGTTTGCGACTCATTGAAACTACGACTTTACAAACCTTAAAATCCTTCATAACACGACAACTCTCAATAGGCCCTATTGTCATGAACATAGCGTACAAATCCTTCTCGGTCATAGTTTGGGGCAAGTAGTTGACAATGAGATTAGTCTTGCCCGTGTCGCCCCCCGCGGAGGAGATGCCGCCCTCCGACATGCTGCCCCAACACCTCACACCGGCTGAACGACCTCTATACTGCTGTTGGATTTGCTGAGAAATTAAATGACGTTTCTTCATTAATGTTTTTAAAAATGTCCTTTTGCGATATCAAACATTTCATACGAGAATACGAGAATAGTTACGAATGATATTTAAACAATAACCCTTTAGTGGAAATGAAATTCCTTATGGGCAGTAGGGTCTAGTGTCAAAACCCTCCCTCCGTTCTCCATTTTCCACTCGAATGTCAAACTGCTCAATTTTTCTAATCAAAAGTGGGGAGCTGAAAGAAATTGTTGCCCCACCAACGCGTTTACAATCAGACGCTGTTCCATGCGTCCCGATGGTGTAATTTTGTTTGCATATGCAATGCCTGTGCCTAACAGTGTTATGTAGAAAAAAAAATTGAAAACCGTGGTTTAAAAACTTTCCTGTAATATTTGTGTTCTGAGCAAAACTAGATAAAAGCAGACCGATTTAAATAAAAGAATATTTTTTTTATACTAGCAAAAGTAATCCGAATATATAAGTCTATAGAATAATATATTTAAATAAATAGAAAAGCTAAAAACATAACGTCTTTTAGAAATTTAAACATTAAAATTTAATATGTCTTATTTCAGCTTCACATTGTGTCGCGAGTAGCAAGGTAGCCAGAAAGAACCTGGTATCAAGGCAAACGTGACATTCCGTGTTGAGTAGCGGAACTCAACGAGACAATTCCTCTCAGTGGATTCGAACTAACAACTATTGCATTTACAGTCAGATGCAGATCCACTGTGCCACGATAGCCTCTTCTATATGTTAACAATTTATAATAGTATTATATTATTTTAATACTAGCTATATATTATTAGAAAACACACCTCGACTAATTGACGCCACTATGGTACGGATACGATACGGGAGACGCTCATTAAAATCAATTCAACTGGAAATTTTAATATAACATTTCCTCACTCCGCATAATGCCTTCTTTGTGAGATCAATTGATAAAAGTAACTGTATTTTTCATATTTTCATACAATGACTAGTTTCAACAGAATTCCTATATAAAAGAATATTTTTATTTATTTACTTGAAGTGTCTAAAAAATCTTGATTTAAATAATCTATTTATAACACTGTCCAAGAATATTAAAGGAATTATAAATGTGTGAGGCCGTCGTGGAGCAGCGGCACAGTATGACTGTAAACGCGACGGTTGCGTGTTCGATTCCCACTTGAAGAGAATTCATTAGTTTTATATTCCTCGATTTGATAATAAGTTTAAGCGCGACGAATGTCTCGAAAGGCGGAAAAGTTTCTTAACACTACATTTCCTCTACCTAACTTGCTAGGTATATGTAGAAATAAGATCATTTGATTTCCATACAAGCAGAATGTTATTGAAAAAGAATAAAATTATAACTTTTATATTGAATAGAGTAACTATTGGGCTACTTGCCGGCTCTTATAAGCAAAACTGCCTTCAGAGCCGCTGAGTGGTTGCTTTGTATTCAATGGACGATTCAAAAATACTTGCAAAAGTCTATTTGAATAGAGAAAATATTCAATAATCAATCTTAACGACCTTAGTGTTTTTAAAGTATTTTTAAAGTGTTCACACACTACGTACATTTTTATAATGAATCACAATAACGTAAAAAAGTCTTACAGATTGTATAGAACATGTGTCCGTTGTAAACTGTCCAAGCGCTCTGGCCACAAAGCTTTACGTTTACCTCAAACTACGTTAAAATGTTATGAATATAATTACTATATCTGTAAAAGAGCTTTACATATTTATTTCTGCTACCCAAAGATTATTACTAGTAATAATAAATATATATATATATATATATATATATATATATATATATATATATATATATATATATATATATATATATATATATATATATATATATATATATATATATATATATATATATATATATATATATATATATATATATATATATATATATATATATATAATATATATATATATATATATATATATATATATATATATATATATATATATTATATATATATATATATATATATATATATATATATATATATATATATATATATATATATAATTTATTTTGACAGTGTTATTCCACACAAAATAAAGAAAATATTTGCTTTTTAGGTAGAATTAAACATTAATTATACCTCACGTCAGTTATAGTCAGTCCTACATTACGAAAAAAAACATAATAAAAAATATATAAAGGTTTTTTTTAATTTTTTTGCCTTAAATTTTAGTTCGAAAAAATTAGTAGTTGGTGACTATTCTTGGTTATATATGGACTATCCGATTGCTTCTTTACATACATGTATATGTACAGCTATCTGTACACAAAATAATAATATATATGATAAAATATATATTTCTAATAAAATATTTACTATTCATATTCAAATATGAAATAACTGTTCTAATATGAAACACAAAAAAGGTTGATTTTTCACCAACCGTCAAAGAGAGCGGAATTAAGTAATGTCGTGAAACTACCAGAAAGAATATAGGTTAACATGATGACACGTAACACTGACATTGACATTTGCGGCTTTTTCGCGCCTTATTTGATTTACAGATTGTCACATAATTCTTTTACGGTATTACAATACAAATTGTCACTTAAAAATAATAAAAATATTTTTTTACATTATCCAAAGCTAATAAGACTGTTTAAATATGATGTGTATGATGAAATGTGTTGATTTCTCCAGTAGTATTGCAACTAGTGGAGAAATCCAATAATTCAATTATAATACATCTATATTAGCTGATTTCCGCTAATTATAAATCCATAGGCGGACCTTATTAAATAAGCTGACGACATAAAAAACACAAAAACGTGTATCATAGAAGAATAAAATTAAAAAAAAAACAAGAAAAGAAACAAAGAAAGCACCTCAAGCAGCAATAAAAAAATAAAGCAATCTCAACAACAATAAACTAAACCTATTATAAAATTACACAAACAAAGAAAGAAAAAAGCGCATAAAGGCCTTGACATAACCTAGGAGATTTGGAACGAAATTCAGCATTACCGCATAACATGTAAATACTAAAAACGTTACAATCAACCGAAAAAGTGGAACGAGACCCTGACCCGGACACAGTGTTAGTACTACTTTATGCAACTCACTCGATTCTCGAAGTGCCAGCCAAGAGCACCTACAAACCACTTGAGAAAGCCGATAGAATGATCGCTATTTTTAACAAAACAAAGGCGCTATATTTCACTTGGGGGTCAAAGAAAGGATTAAATCGTTTGATTTTTGGTGTTTAATTGTAATTGTTTTAAAAAATCTTATTTATTTTTTATAGCACTTAATATAAATTTCGTTAAACATATTGTAGAGTTATCTATGAGTAAGTAAGTAGGACGAAAAAATATTAAATTTAATAATCATATGGTCAAATTTCCTAAGGAAATATTGACACAAATTGTATTGTGAATGAAGAACTAACGAATGAACATGGAGAATGCCTACATAGAATAGTACAAAATAGAACACGTTGCATTGACATTAAATTAACCAAAAACTAAACACATGTAGGGTAGGGTAAGTATAGATAACCTCGAACACTGTTCAAGTCCAGATTTTTACTATCGTGATTCAATTTGCGAGAGGAAATCTCAGATTGCCTAACATTCACAGCGGCGTATGTTTTTGGCAAGTTTCTTTGTCGCCTCCCTGACGCCGACACAATGTTGAAACATTATCCCATAAAACAAATTTCTAGTTATAAAGGATCTTCTTTGAAAAGGTTTTTCCTCTCTTGTTTAATTTCCAGTGCAAATATTTAATGAGAAGAACACTTAGTTTACATTAAATACTGAATAAGTTTGGTCACTACCAAGCATTACATTCTCTTTGTAAGTAGTAAATATAAATGACATATTAACCGGAACTTGATAAGTAATTATGACCGACCGGAAAAGCTGCTTAATTATTTCTAATGGCCTTAATGGCTTTTAGGAAGTCGGGCTCTACGGTCCACGTTCCTCAATTCCATTCCCACGTACGGAAAAACTTGCTTATAGTTGAGTTTTATCACTCAAATGTGTATTCAAAATGAACAAAAATAGAGTACGGACTGTTACATTTTAGACAACAGGTTTTCTCTTAATAATTATATATTTTAATAACTATATGTATTTATTGTGATAATAAAGAAATAAATACGTTATTGAAAATTTAAAAAATTAAAATTTATATATAAAAAATACGTAATATTTTAGCATGAAATTTGTATGACGCTCGTATTCTTTGACGTCAGTTGTAACAATGTAATGACTCGACGTCATATCCATATTATATTATAAAGATATTATATATATAATTATATTATATTATATATAATTATATTATATATATAAATTAATATACAAAGTCGCCTGAAACGCCCTAATGGAGTGAATAGTCACGATATACTTTTCACGTTTCATCTTACATGTTATCAAGCAGTGGCGAAGTGTAATTTTTTTGTGAAAGTAAGCCAGGATCGAAAATATTATAAATAAAATTGAAATCAATCATTCAGAAGAATTGATTACACTTTACGAAGTTTATTTTCTTAGCATAATATTTAATTTTAACTTCGTCAGTTAATTATTGTTTTTTAATATTTCTTTTATAGATTTATAAAAGATGACCATCGGGTCGTCGTATCGTGTTATATGGACACTTAGCCACTGGTAGCAAGCTAGTTAGTGAGAACCTGGTGAGTGTCAAACATGTAGTTTAGGTTTACACTCAAATTCAAGACTTGGTATTAAATGGCGGAAATAAACGCCGCCCTTTGCTTTACCAGAGCGTCCGTGGGTACCATTTGACTATAGATAAAACAGAAAATTCATTTAAAGTATGAACCTAAAAACTATTTATGCAAAAATTAGAATGAAGTCTGCGTCAACATAAGTAACTGCTTTACGACATAAAAAATATATTATTGCTGAGATGAAATGGTTACATATTATAATATATAGATTCTATAGGTAAAAAAAATGTAAATAATGTCTTTATGTGCTCTAAACTTACATGACTTATCTAAGGCAATCCAGAAAAAATAGACAATGTTCATACAGAAATTGTACCGAATAATATCTTTACAAACATGATTGTCACTTTCAGTCAGGAAAAATAAAGTTTAATATTAACTATACCCTACCGTAGTACTTACCGTATAATTTTATATAGCACAGAAAATATTCTATTGCACACACATACATAGCAGAGAGACCCAGTGTTAGACAAATCCGTTCTTGGCTTCTGCTATTTTTTACATACGATTTATAACTATATATGGGATCGAACCCACACCCATCGCCTTTACACTTATCGCCAAACATTGTCTAACTTTATACCGTGACTTCAAAAAATATGGCAGATATAATGCATATCTTATAACATAAATTCCCAAATAAAAATACATAAAAATTTCCGTATACACAATTTATCACCCCCGCGGTGCGCCTACACGTTCTTGCGGGCGGACAGCCGGCTAGAGCCTCTGGCAGCCGGCCAATGTAAATGAAGTTTCTTTTATAAACTTACTAATGCATTTGTTAACGTTTTCATTAATAATGTATAGCGAGCTTGCCATTAGCGCTTCTGCGATGTCAAAAGAATATCCTGTCAGAGTGATCATGAGCATTGTTCTGTCTGCTTTTTAACAGAATTAAAAATTGTATAAACAGACGCTATATCGATGCAGTGGTAAGGTCTACCTGTGAAGGTGAAGGTTGTGGGTTCAATCCCCATTAATGTATCTGCACTGGTGAGAAAAAGCGCAGCGATAGGTTACGCCATCCAATACGCGATGTTTTGTATGACTAGGATGGAATACCAACCAACCATCACATATATAAACAAAGTAATTAAAAATGACATCTTACCTGCTATTAAATTCAACAGCAGTAAATCTTATAGTAAGTTAAAAGTAATGCTTAAAGAAAGGAAAAATTAATTTAAAAGAAAATAAAAAAAACTATCTGATGCTCGCAACAAATATTGAAAACTAATAGACTCTGCCAACTAGATTTCACTAAAATTCAAATTTTTTTTTAATCTAATAAAATATGCAAAAAGGATATTTTAAAATTTAATTAGAAGGAAATGTTTCATAAAGTAACATAACTTAAAATCTTATTTATGCCAAACAATCATATATTAAATTATTTCAGTTGACCATGCTACTATGTAATTAAGTCTATATTATTAAAATAAATTTCTAGCTTCACAGATAATTTAAGACATATATACTCCTAAAACAATAAAAAAAAATTTATGTATAATTAACATATCAAAATCCTTTTTAAACTTAGCTTCATATATAATCAACAGAGACTAGAAAATTATACACTGTTTAAAATAATTAAAAAAGAAAATATACATTGTTTAAAATAATTAAAGGTAAAAATATATTTTTTTTATTTATCAAGTATAAGAAAAATGATTCATCTGTTTTAATGATAATTCATTAAATTGTGTTCTATTAAGTAATGAAGATATGTATATATCCATATTATTAATTATCTAATCAAGCTAAATGATCTATTACTTTTAATTAAGGCATTGATTAATATTAATTTGCCGTTAATTCTTTAATTGCTAACTATGTGTCATAAGTGCATTTTTTTTAACTATATACATTTTTTGCTTAATAAAAAGAAGGCAGAGAAACCTAGTGTTAAGATAGAGTCGTTAACTTTAAATATTTAATTAATGTATAATTAATACTTACATTTTCTAATGAATTAAAACTTCTATCCCAACTGCTGACCGGAGTCCCCCCAAATAGATAACCTGGGTAGCGGTCACACATTTATCAAACTTTTACACACAGTGTATCCCAAAATCTGCTAATATGCAAATTGTGAATAATCAGTTTATTATGATTCCATTTTATATACCATTGTAAACTCCTCTAAGCTATACCCTTACTTTTTTTTAATACCTGAAAAATAAAAATCAACTTACCAAGGAGCAAATGTTAGTTTCTATCACTAATTAGAAAAATCAATAAAAAGATTTTCTAGAAAGTAAAATCAAGTAAGCCATGACTTATTGGTTAATGACCTTTAAGAAATGAAGTAAACACTACTCATTTATCATACTAATAGGCTATTATTAAAATTTACAATTTATTTTGTATGATGTTAATGATTTCCAAAATCAAAACATTGTATATTATTAGTATGCAAAAGAAAAAATATTGATTAATCTAATTATGAATCCTTACAAGAAAATTCTAACTACTCTAAAACTTATTGGTTGCAAGTGTGATTAGTTTAGCAAATCATAAGCTTGTAATATATAATAATGAATAATTATTTCCTTCATAACATTTGAAAAATGTTTGGATAAACTAAATATTTACTGAAACAATGTCTTCTTCGATATTTGTATGTGTAGGGAGGGTAATGTACTTGATAGAATTATGTTAATTTAATTAATAAATAATCTACTTACACTTTTAATTTCAAAAGAATAAGAATATTTTAGATAGAATTTGTAAATTTATAAGATTTTAGGCAAATTGCAATTTGCAACAGCGCTGCTAACAATTCTGAAATGTCAGTCACCTTTTTAATTTTTAGATGCACTGACTTTGAATCTTAGTTATATTTGTCAACCAGAGATTAAAAATAGATTCTTTATAACATTATCATTCTTAGAAAGCTTTATCATTTCTCTATTTTTTATTACAATTTATCTAAGATAAAAAAAATTGTAGTCAAATTTTATGTATCTCTAATCTCTCTTCCAAAAGACAAATTTTCATATGATAATTGTGAATGTTTCACTTTGAAATATAAGTATTTAGAAATAAAACAAAATTTAAAAAATTTCGTGCAACAAATTATATTTTTTGTACATATAATACTATTTAAATCTAGCTGTATTGGATATATTTTTATGGATATTTATATATTATAATAATATGATTATTAATAATAAACGTTAATTAAATTTATTAATTAAATTTTATAAAGTACACGTTTGACAATAATAATATAATGTTTCATTAAGTAATTACCAGAAAAATATTCTTTGAATTAAAAAAAAATTCTTAGTAATCTAGTAATAAATAATTAATATATAATTATCTATGGCAATACATTAAAACCACGTTGTTTATGATTTCCGTGCGACGGCGCGTCATTCGTCTATTCGCTAACGTTGCCGCCATTTTGTTAAGAATAGTAAAGAATTAAAATACAATGATATTAGTTGAGTTGCTTACGTGATAGTTAAATAGTATTGTGATTTTTGTGGATAAGAATGTTTCTATTTTAAAAACAACTTATAAAGTTTTCACTAATTTATAGGTAAGTCGTGTGGTGTATATGGTTCTTAAGTGCGTCTATAATGGTGGATAGTGTTATTTCTATTAGTAGTGTATTGTAAACAAATTTGAGGAAACTTTAGTCTCATACACGAGTTGAGCTGAAAACAAAATCATTTTATCTCTTTTTTATTCAAAGATCATTTAATTATAATGATTACTAATAGGCAATTATATCAGGGCTTCAAACCATGAGTGACATGACAGAAATCAAAACGCAATGTAAAAATATCAAAATTTATAGTATATTTGTTTTATTATGAATGGCTTTGTATATATGAGAACACTACAATCATAATATATTTGCAAATTCTCTAATTAAATGTACAGATGAGAACTAAATTGAACTGTAAATTAACAATATTAAGTAAAAAAATTTAAACAGATAAAATGATTTTTCACCAACAGCTTTTATATGAAAAATAATTAAAATTTTTGTGCAAACCCAAAAAATGGAAAGGTTCCCTCTGCTTCTAGGTATAATCCAACATGAGTGTCATCATTAGACTGCAGAATCTGCCTTGGTCAGCTAATGCTCTAGACATTAGGAATTTCTTTCGGGGTCTTTCTATTCCCGAAGGCGGTGTACACATCGTAGGCGGCGAGCTTGGAGATGCGTTCATTGCGTTCAGGTAGCTATATGAAAACAAATTATAAGACATTTAAACTTATGATAAATAATTATATACTTAGAATTTTACGTAATCTCATATTTAGATATTATAGAATAGGTTAATATGTTTGAAGAAATAAAACACAGCATTTATAAAAACCTAATATTTATATTTTACCTTTAATTTTAACAATTGATGACTGATTGGTTAAAAAAAGTCAGCGCAAATTTTAGTGGTTATACAAATGAAACCGAATAGTATTAAACATCTAATAAGGAATAAATTATCCAAGTCAATTACACACTACATAAGTTATAATTAATTTTATATATGCTTTAATGCATAAGTTACTCTATGTAACAAAACCTACAATAAAACTGTTTTGACAAGGAATCTTTCCTTTCTTTTTAGTTATATTAAAGATATTATTTGATTCGTTAGACAGACTACAAAATGTTATCAAGCATTATTGAATAAAATAAAGGAAAATTAAATATCGATATGAATTTTTTTTATGAGAATCAAACCCACAACCCCATGTGTGTATGCATTTTGACAGCGTTGTGATAAACACAATAGTAAAAAAACTATGATATTCATTTTTCACTGCAACTAGCAACAGTTGCGCAACTTAATTACTATATTATATAAAAAAATTCAATAACATTATGAAAAAAGTAAGTGCAAAAAAAGCCAATAATTGGATAATTTAGTAATACTTGTAGTTCAATAAATCTTAGGTATGCAAAACAACTAATTTTGCTTAGTTGGTTTCAACTATATCTGCTTATATTTAAAAATCGAGGATATTAAAATGTGTTCATAATACTGACGATTTCCTACTTTTTTATTGTGAAGATGGACAAAATGAAACATAGATTTTAGCCACTGCATATTCTCATCCTAGTTGGTTACCGCACCATACTTTGTTTAATAAAACTGAAAATCAAATTTTTAGGAAGTATAAACATTCTGTCGATGTTTGAACCCACTACTGGTGTAAGTTAAGTGATAATATTTTATTTAAAAAAATGATATTAAAACTGTCTATGAAAACACTGACAAAATAATTTTTTTAATTAAATAATTAATTAAATAATAATCATACCTATGTATCTAAAAAGCTACATGGCAACCAGACGACAGTATTAGTACAGATTTAGGTTTCACTATTGGGAAAATGCCTGTATGGTGAGTATTTTATTTGCCATTTATAGAACATTAGTAGGGAAAATTTTTGTGGTAAAACTCTTTTATAAGGTAATCTCCTATACCTTTTTCTGATAATATATATATTTTTTAATAACTCTGAAATAATTGCGTACAAGCGAAATATAGTGACTAAAACTTTTTTTCTACTGTGGTCATTGCACATAGGCTACTTTTAGCCTACAAAATTCTTTTTAAGCTCTTTTTTTTATTTATAAATTTACGTAAAACTTAAATATGTCTATACATATAAATAGATATTAAATAAATATCTTACTAAATCTATCTATGGATGATGTCTTAAATATTTCTCAGAGTATTTTATAAGTCTATGAATCTCATGAAAAATTATACAAGAATATAACACCAAATATATATAATTGTAGTTAAATGCACAAAACATTGGTATGTATATTAGAATTTTGATATGCATTAATGAGTTAGTAATGCATAAAACAATTAATTATACTTTTTTAAATTTTAGTAGTGTATAGAATAAGAATAAAATAACAATAGAATATGTTATTTTTAAAAAACATGCTTAACTTGTTTAGGATCCTAAATAATATTATTTTTATTTCTCTGAATAATATTTAGATCTGTCCATTGCTGATGTTTAGAAATTTGAATATTAAAATAAACTCAATATACACAGAGGGTAAAGTGATTGACAGACAAGAAAAATATCATATTTATTTTAATATTCAATATTTCATTAGAAAATGAAATTACATTAAGGTAAATATTGAAGAATTTCTCAACCATTACAATAACTGCAAACAACACGATACCTCTGTATGTTGGTGAAGAGTTAAATACTCTACAGCTTTATTAGGTTTAAGTGATGAAACCGTCCATTGTAAGTATTGTTAAAATGACAGGATACGAAATATGAATTTAAGTAGAGCTGGTGAGCTTCAAAGGCCTGAATAGATTTTCTTAAATCATGACTTAAATTACCTTCTAAAACTATATAAATATCGGTTCTTCCATACGGAAGCCACAGACATACATCCACGTCCGACTTGTAACACCCCTCTGCGACAGGGTTTAAAAAATACAAACCTCGTCTCTACATTATAGCAGTTAATTAGGCTCCGTTCCTTTCGTATTTGTAGAAAAAAATGTAAACAAGAAAAGCTAGTTAAAATATATAACTATAAGTAAAAAATTAAACGTCACGTGTCGCTGCTATAGTTTATGATTTACAGGTATGCTCCACTCTTCGGGTTGGAGTCTGGGTCCGTATGCTTTATGTCTGATTTACGGCGATTTATATTGAAAATTTTCTGTTTTCTGCGTTCCGGATTTATAGATTGCGTGCTGGGTGGCGGTATCCGGTGATGTTCTTAGATGACATATTTTATAAAAACTGGGATCTTTCTTTGAGCAATTCTAATATATTGAGCAAAGCGAGTGCACGTCCTCATTTTTGGTTTATCTGCATAATAAAATACTCCGGGAAAATTTATGGTATCGAGTTTATAAGAAATAATTTTGGTACTTTATTATATATAGTATATTATTAGGTATTTGTGTCCGTCGTAATCTATTATTGCAATTTATCTTGTCGTCATTTCATTAAATTCCTTCATCAATCATTCATCAAATTCCTGTGGGAATGTGATAACTTTTGTCTCTTCTCTCATAATTTGTAAAAAAAGTTAGGCTAGTAGGCTATCTTAATCTCCGTACCACCTTGTAATTATTTTATAAACTTGACTCAAACCTTAAATTACAAATAAAGTACACAATGCTATACTATACTACTTGACAGAGTAACACTCCCTGCTCGGCTTGCTCAATAACTTTGAGAAACCTACCTATAAAATATTTTATGCATGCCCGCACAGCGACGGTCCCAGATGACTGGATCCTAATAAAACGTAAAGCAGTTTACAACTAAAATATTATCATTAAGAGATTTCGTCAATTGGATTTGATTATTTAGACACTGAGGGAATCTAAGAAAGTTAATTTAGATTTAAAATCTGATACTTTGCATCTCATCTATGAAAATAGATATTAGTCCTAACAATTTGATATATAGGTGAACTATATCTAAGTTCAGCTAATGTCACAATATTTTTCTTACTAGACAGTATCAAATTCCATATGTGTCATACCAATCTTACCAGTGATTATAGTGTGTGTGTGTATGGGGAAAAGTTGAAAAAGTATCCACAGGTAAGCAGTCAAATATTTTCGTTAGTATAGATTAAGCAGAAGTGTTTCTCTCTTTTTTTATTTAATATCCTGTTGGAATAGCTTTTGACGCTGTTTTTAAAATCTTTTCACTATACTTCCCATAGCGGCGGTACCTTAATTTGCTCCGTTTCTGGGAACACTTGTTAGTATACTGAGCTGGTACTCTTTAGGTCTATACTCCATCTTAAAGACTTAGCGTGAAGGTGGTGGACTTATCAAAGAGTCTTTTATTTTATTTTATATATGATTGAGTATAAAGAGCCAGAATTTGGAAGGAGTTCCGGTTTGTACGTGGCTGCTGACGTGACCGACCCGTGAGATGCGATTCTTCTCTTCGTTCCGATTTTTCTGGCTGAACTCTTAAAAGTTTTCAAATTTCATAATTTTCAGCAAAGTATCAGTTTTAAAATTTAAATCAACTTAGCTTTTTAGGGTTCCGACCCGTACGTCAAAAGGCAAAAAAGGAAACCCTTATAAGAGCACATTTTTGTCCATCTCTCAAGACCATCTCGAAATCGCATCGTGCTATCAAGACGACATTATCAAATCTCTTTATTATCAATCTTACGGTGATCTTTTAGAGCAAAGAAAAAAATCAAACTTAGTAATTTGACTTAAGTCAACGCAATCAACAGATATGAGCGCTTATGCTTAATGATTTTGATTTTTTATGAAAATCTCCGCGTAATCTAGACGACAAGTTACTTCCCATTGTGATGAAATTGGAAATTTATTGGTATATCCCAGACAAAAACCATTACAACCTTATACCTGTAGTTCATTTCATATAAAATGAATGTATACGACCGCAAGTTTAATTTTCTCGACTTATCAGTTGTACTACGTGGACCTAGACTTATAGAAGTGAGAACTTACAGTAAAAACCATTAAAAAGCAAGAAATACATATACACTTGTATCTGTAGTTCATTTCATACAAAAAGGGTGGATATGACCGTAAATTTAAGTTTACCAAATTTTATGAGTTATATTTTCTCTTACCTACAATCATGAAATAGGTATAGAACCCTCGGTTCGCGAGGACCGCTCTCACTTGACCGATATATTATTGATCTAGAAAATGGCTAATGACTTCCGTTCATATTTGAATATAATACCAACCTACCAAACTTTAATTTTTTATATTATTTTGTTGTTTATATAGTAAGCTAAACGAATAATGTTTTAAGTGTTATAATAAAAAGATGCAAAAAGTACCTATAACTATTATATACAGATGGTATGTCTACCGACTTTGAGCTTATGTATTTTAATATTTTCTCTTTTTTACGCTGAAATATACAGTATATTCTTCTTCAGTTTAAGATGACCTATAGAGATGAAAATTTAAAATTAGTGGAGGTCCACATTACCTACACATTTATTTTCTTGTTTTTACATATGATTAAGGACCAAAAAGATATATGGATTCACGGATAGTAACAAAGTAGGTGTACATATATCATATGTTTCTTCTAGCTAATTACTTTCTTCCAAAATCGTTTCTTACCGACGTTGGTACGAATAATTCTTTTAAACTACGCAACTATTCTAATGCAATTTTTACTATAAATAAAGTAATCAAGGCGATAATTTATATGTATAGGTACCAAATACATGCATATTATTATTATTAGAGTTAAGTCGAGAATATCAAAAATTCTATTCGATTAAATGTAAAATAAATGTCCACTTATTTACTTGAACGCCATAAACTGCCATTATCGTCGCAAAGCACACAGACGATACTGCGCAGAGAACACTAGTTGATTCATAAACTTGTCTCGATTTACTTCTACTACACTATTAATTATCATATCAGCCTTTATACGTCACTACTGAACAATCCTCCAAGAGGAGATTTTGGCCTACATCTTACTCCCTTTTTTTACAGTAAAATTGCGAACAGTATAGCAAAACGCGACTCCATGCATTTTCCAACAACGATACGTAAACATTGACTGATTGTAATTGACAGTGATTGAATTCATAATCAATGTTGTTAGATCAAGACTTAGTAGTTATTTAATTTTCACTCTGGAGGAGAATATATTACAATTAACAAACAAGATATATAGAGAGAGAGAGAGAGAATATGTAATTGACTATAACAAGGGAAATATTTATGTCAGGTGATATTTTACTTAGCAGAGTTGGAGATTATAACTATCCGTTTATTCAAACTAGTATTTATTGTGCTATTAGTATATAACAGATACTCAAAATAGCACCTAACTTAATATCTACTGTAAAAAGCACTCGTCCCCAGGTATTTGACATTGTTATTATTTATTATTTTTACATGTTATGCCGACAGTATGAATGGGATTCATCGACTGATATTTTTATAATTGCATTTACAATCAGAGGTACGTACTGCACTTAAAGTGTAGCCATTCACAATCTTTAAATATATATAAATATTTTTTAAAGTACCTAAACCTCCTTAGAATTGATAATGCAAGAATGTCATGACTTATTTAATTGAATTACTTTCTTTCTTTAATTGAATTACTTAGAGCCATAGAAGCCAAGAAGGTAAATCATCGTATTCGAGTGGTGGTGTGTCATCGTGTTACCAGTTCCCAAACTACAGTATGCGGTCACACTTTCTTCTTTATAGTGAAATATTAACTCTTACAAACTTCACCTCTTATTGCCTTTTAGAATGGAATATAAAAAAAAAAAACAATTAAATAATTTTAACTTGGCGTGAGGCACCTAGGTTTCTAGTGTTTCTAGAGTCTTCGTTCTGCGTCGTCATCATCTCCTTGGTAGTGATGCTTAATTTATTTACTAATAATAGTTTGTTACTGTAATTATTATTTCCTTTTTGTTTAAAATATGATAAATTTACAATGACCCTTGTAGCGCTCAGGTGCAGTCAAGACCCTTACGAATTACATATTGTTATAGGGACATTGTTACGTGTTTTGTGTAATAATTAATCCACTTCTGTATGGAAATGTGATGGAGCTATTTGCTGGTTACCTGGCTTCCCCTGCCATCCGCCATAACACATCTTTAAGTGCGAAAACTGGAAACAAATATGGTAAAATTTCTTCGTATATATTGTGCAATATTTTTATAATTTATTATTATATATGAAAAATCTAATGAAACCTTAAATATAGTTTTTTTTTAAATTGTACTATAGGTTAAAATACTCAAAGAAAACATTTAAAAATTTGAACGCAGCGGGATTCGAACCCGCACCTCATGGAAACTGTCCAAGCGCTCTGACCACTCGCGCCATGCGTTCTTCCTCACGTTGCGTCGAAATTCTTATATGCTTTATACAACTTATTACGTTGTTAGCATCTCTGTGGGAGGTTTTTACAAATTTTCGCTATCGCTAATGCAAAATATTATATGTTTTCTTTAAGTATTTTTTCTATCCAAAGTGTGGATTAACACTTTAAAAATCATCAAAATATCTACTATAGGTTGTTTTATAGTAAAGAAAGAAAAAATGTTATAAACATACATATATTGTTTTTAGGTTCCGTACCTAAAACAATATATGTATGTTTTGCTGTCCGTCTGTAAAGACTAGAGATTTTCTACAAATTACGAGGAAGAATCGCCGCGTAACAGGGTACTTCCCGTTAAACTAGAGTTATGAAATTTGGCAAGTAGTAGCATTTTCCGCAGCGGAATACCTATAATCAAGAAATTATTACGGAACCTTCGGTGCTAGAGTACTACTCGCACTTGACCGATATTTTTATACTTTTAAATTTTTTTTACTAACAGCTCTAGTAATTACTATAAAAGTGGTAATTATGAACTAACGTATTATAGAACGCATTGTTTATTGTTCAGAGCGCTAGGATGGAAACCGTCCAATGGGGTTCGCGGTTCATAGGGCAGGTGTTCGAATCTCGTTATTTTCAAATTTGTATACGTTTCCAAAAATATGCTTAGTTGCAATTTCGTTTTTACTGCAAACTATTGCTTACAGTGCAGCAGAAAAAAAACTAATTTAAAATGCAGAACTTAATTTAGATTGCAAAACTTCCATTTTATTTAATTAAAAACTATCTCTTGCGAGTGGCTTTGCCCGCATGGTCATACAACGTTTCGAAATCCAAGGTATTTCTGACCACAGTTACAGTGAGTTACATAAAAACGATTACTAACATAATGTAATAGGCTATACTTTTATAGTCTATAGCCTATATCTATATTCATCAATAAATTAACTATTCAACACAAAAATATTTTTTCACACCAAACAGTAGTTTTTTGAGACTTCAATCAAACTAACTCTTCAGCTTTATAATATTATTCTAGATATTTGTCAACTTATATTTTTACTAGATTCAAAATTTAAGGACGCTTTTATCTATACCGTACTTAACTAAGTAAGCTACAGCGGAACCGGATGAAATTTGGATCTAATAACTAATAGATAAACTTAACTCTAGATTCCCGCTGCTTATCCTGTGCTACACAGTGTGAAGCAAATAAAAATTCTATTATGTACTATTTGACTTTATGACTTGCCACTAATTCCATTAAAATTTAAACTATACCGTTGCATTGTTTTTTAACGCAGGTAGAGTTAATCCGAGCTCGTTCTAGTATATACGTAAGAAGTATGTAATAAAATATCTATCATATCAAAGAAAAGTATCCATCCATCAATAAAAATGTCCATCTATATATATCTGGCTACAATTTTTCCTGCATAGCAGATAGAAAAAAAAGAAACCAAAATCTATTTAAATGTAATCATTCCCTCGAATGAACATCGAATCTACGTCCATCGCTTTTACAGTCTGATGATCTACTACTCTCACGAAAATCACAATTTTTTAACTTAATAATGCGACATTTCCTTATTTCTTATAAGTTTCTATAAGAGATCATCAATGTCGGATTTTAAATGTTAATGAAATATGCTCATCTTTTATTAAGGCAGTATTTCCTTGTTTAGTATAGATTAGTTGTACTATAGTAAGCGCAACTTATTATGATGTCGCGTTTAAAGGTTGGGCAACGCAGCGCACCCCACGCTACCTGTCGAGCCCTCTTCACAAACTTTAAATTGGCAGTTGTTGGTTTTTGGTATTCAATTTTGTCTTCTATTAATATTATATTTTTTTACTGAACCTAGTAAGTATTGACTAAAACTAAAACATAGATTGATACATAATCTACAAGTACTATCCACAACGTGTGAGGTAATTAGAGAAAAAATTGTTTTAGATCATTCTGTTTTAATTTACCATATATTTCAAATATTAAAGGCGTCTGCCTAAACGCGATGGTTTGTAAGTTCGATTCCCACTTGGGGAGAGGGTAACAAGGCAAAAGCGCGGTTGAGCTCCACCACTCAACACGCAATGCCTCGAAAGGTGGAAAGCGGGGACCGGAGTGCATTAGCATTATGCTCCTTGAGCCGGTTCGGCAAAAAAAAAAATAACTGCACCAGCAAATTTTGAATAAAAGAAAATAAAAAGAACAAAGGAATGAAAAACAAAAGACGAACTTTTTGTTACCTACCTACTTCCAGAAGATATAGAAGAGGTACATGTGAGAAATATTCAAAATAATTCTTCAAAGTGTTTTTTTTTTAATTTACTTTAAGTTTACTTATCTTTTACCTATTATACGTAAACGCTGACTATGTTAGATTAAGTATAAGCTTCGCCTATCGCAGTAGTTAGATTGTGATAACACACTTTTATAAACTTCATCTGTATCGATTGGAAATATTCCCTGCACTGTTTTAAGCTTAAGTCAATTGCTTGAATCTGACGACAATGCAATATTTATACCTGATGAACTTCTTGATTTGTTTTGAACTATTCTTGTACTATTATTTATGTTCATATATTTACCGCATCGTGTGCTATGGTAGATAGTGAAAATTTAGTGATAAGACACTCCACTCTAATTTCAGACATGTTGAGCGGTGGGTTCCAACGCTATACTTTCTCATGTACAACTATAGGTACCATGTTACTTTACATACATTTCTATTTAATTCCGAGGGTCACGTGGGGGACCACATCGCAGCCGACAAAAATCAGCAGGCACGGGCAGATAACTGGTTTATTACAGTCTATACGATCTCTATTCTTAATAACTATGGATACATTTATTTATAAACGTAATTTAATATTTCTTTTATAGATTATTAGTCTTAAATTGTTTTTCTTAAGTAAGAATGCGATTTGAGTACTCATTTTTTGGGTTACCTTAAAGATCTTATTGACGGAAGTTTTTTGTTTGACTTTTCGATGTTACTTGTCATTTGTAGACTCAACAGCCTCGCAAACAACCATATTCTAAAGTTACACAGTTGCTAACAAATAATAGGCCGCTTTTTAACTATTGTAGGTAGAGGTAAGATGGGAGAACAAGGAGAAACTGCCTGTACCTTGAAAATGTGTACATTTTCTTCATGACATTCTTCACATTCTTCATCTAAAAGAAACGAGTTGTAAATACAACTGTTAGGTACATATTTCCATTTGTCTACGCGGCTGGAGCCGCAGTACGTATTAGACATACGTTAAGGAAGTACATGATTATTTTTACTAAGCGTCCGTAAACATTTACCTTAAGCTCTTTACTAATTGACTAATTTCCTTTGACGTTTTTTGAGAAGGATATCTACTAGGTTTTAATTTTCTAATTATTCCAAATTATATAAAATATTTGAAGATACTGTTTGGCCATCAGAGCATCATTGGCGTAACTAGAGGCATTTCCAGGGGAGTCGCGGTGAGCTCGCGTTTTGAATATATGTATTATTAAAAATGGGGTAAAACATTCTGAGGTGGGGACGACCCATCCGACCACCTTCCTACGCCCGTGCATCAGAGGGTTGCAAAAGGACAGCGTCTCATTACCGTGACTATGACTTCGATACCTGCTCGGGGTAATTAATTATTTTCATTTCCACGCTCTAGACTAAAGTGCGGCGCTGAGTTCCGGCGCGGTCAGTCAACACTCAACACGTGATGTAGCGGAGAACGATTGTCATGGGTATTGATCCTGAGTTCTATATCGTTGAGTATTGCCTTGTTGCCTACTGTATGCGGACCATGTACTAGCTACAACGAATTTGGTTATAAATTATTTCATTAATCGATTTTTGTACTCTCAATCATCAGATATCATCCGGTTTATTTTTTATCATTTTTAAGGTCCTCAGAAAAATTTTATTGGAAAACGTATACAATTTTTAATGTTGCGAGGCTCGACCTGTTAACAACACAAATAAGTTGTATGGCACAGTGTACAGAGAGTGTACACAGAGACAGCGAAGCTATCTTGGGAAATAACTATTATGCAGATGGAGCTACCAGCCTAGACTATTAGACTAGCTATTTATAGAGAATCAATAATACATGGTACCTACTCCGCTTGGTGCTGCAACTTATTTATTGATTATTCAGGCGGCACCGAGCTGACTGCGGAGTCGCAGTGCTGGGTGAATAATCAATAAATATAGGTTCTTATTATTATTATATATAAATTTAACTTTCATTACTTATCTATTTCAGTTTGAAAACACTTACAGTGCATTTTGTAAAGATAATTTTGATTATTATTTTATATGAGATTAAGGCTTTTAAAAACGCATGCACGCAACTAACGTAATTAGGAAATGAGAGAGATATAAGTTGCGTTATGAGAAGCAACCTACTAAGGATGGGACAAGTTGACCGGATGCTGTAAGCTTAGATTACGACTTAGATTTTGTATATTTATTTATTTACTACCGGAAATTCAAGATGTCTCAAGAACCTCGCGGTGCTTTCTCTTAGAGCTACGTTAAATCTTCGCTTGTTACAATTTCTACAAAACTCGGGATCGGTAGTCGCTAGCTTATGTATTCCTCGTACCCGCCCCACGCCCCGCACCTCAGCTTGCGGAACGTACTACAGAAATGTTGATATTTTATATAAGATATATATCTTTTGGCCACTTTCCGAGTTTATATGATGTGCTGGTACTGATGTTGTTGTTCTGTGGCAGCGAAACCTGCTATTGCAGTCCAAGACAGCTGTACAGATGTTGAGAATGTCAGAGAATGTTGTAATAATGAAGAATAACGTGCTCAGTTGGTTTGCGTACGTTGAGAGGGTCAGTGTGAAAGGATTGTTAAATAGATGAATGAGTGTTAAGAGAGTTAACGGGGGACCTGGAAGACGGGAAAACGCAGTTTTGATAATACTGGAGGCAGGTCACGTGAAAAGCACAATGACAGTCAACGACCCGAAAGAGGTATGTAGGGACCGAAGCGCTCCGTTGTCCTTGATTACCCTGCTGAGGATAAACCATGGAGCTACAGGAATTAAACAATTTACTTATAAAAACCTATTTTGGTTAACTTATATAAATAAAAAATAATAAAATTTACACAAATATACGTGTACTTTCGTAAAAAAAATAATTTTGGTGATCTAACTGTACTTGTACTTGTAAAATCCATAATGTATCTGAATATACTAACGGGCTATGAGGTGAGGTTTGAATTACAAAGATACAAAGAAGTATGAAGCAAATGCAATAAAAAAAAGTATAATATAGGTACATAGGCATAACTATATGTTTTCCTACGACGTCGCGAATTTTGTGGGTAAATCTCGCGCTTTAAATACTACAAGATAGTAATTAAAGGTTGATAGGCATACAAGAACTTCAAAGGAAAATTATAAGCGTGATTAAGAAGCTATCGTGATACACTGTGGCAGCACTTGACTAAAAAAGATGGGATGGACGAAGGTAATGAGTTCGGTCCCCACTCGTGTTAATGGATTATTATTTATTTAATTTCCCCGTTCTGATAAGACAAAGTACGACGTTGAGTTACGAAACTCGACACGATGTCTAAAATTCAGGCCAAAAAAATATGATAAAGAAGGGCAGGTACTGTAGACACGAGCATTCGATATTTTGTTTCATTTTCGTCAATTCGTTGATAACAATTTATTTTTTTCTTTGCGCTAAGTGTTTTTGATATTAAAAGTAAGTAGATGTTAATTGTTGGCCCAGTGGCTTCTTATTATATTAGGTTAAATGGGATTTTTTTTACTCATATTACAATCTTTGAAACTGTATGCTTATTTAGGTAACTATTTATATATGTCTGTATTCAAAGATATACCACCTACATACTTACATATTTATGACATGAGACTTTTGGCCATGTTACAGTTGTGGAAGAATATTTTTAATATTTTAATTAAGTCCAGGATTTTTTAAATTATTTTATATTTATACTGATTCGTCAAATAATTATACATAAAAAATATCTAACAAACTTTAAACATATTGAATTATTGAACGTCTACTGGTTGGTGCCCGTAACTACGCTCGTGAGGACTTTGACTTTTTCATTTTGCATCTAAAATATTTTAAGAATTTCACATGAGGTGTTTCGGATCATGTTAAATCTCTGCTGATCTCTTAGTATATACTCATCACGCTGAATAATTTTTGTAAGGAATGCATTTGATTTTTACTTATAGTTTAACTAGTCTATTATGGTTCTATTATATTATAACTCCACATTATCAAAAACGTTCAAATATGGTAAATACTTCGTTATTTTTTATATTATTAGTCACGTGTATGTATGTATGAGCTGGATCGAATTTAGTCAGTCAGAGGTATATGTACTACGCTTTTAAATACTTTTAAAAATAAATTATACTTAATTATAATAATTAATTATACTTTAGAAATAAAACAAAATAATAAACCAACTACTGTTATACTGATCTTATTCTTCTGCCAGAAGTGTGAAGTTTGTGTAGTGTGAAGTTTACCGTTGCTTGGATAACTTATTCAATATAAACTAATGATATTTTAAAGAAATAAAATTTCATGTTATTTACTCGTCTCATATTTCGTATTGTAGACAGAGAGAATCAGTCTAATGTACTTTTTGTACATATACAGGGTTATTGGAAGTTTGACGTATTCCCTTGAAGATAATAGAGATGTATTTGCAGACCGATTTGGTCCTGTAATACCCTAGGTGCAAATGCACCCATCCTGAGATATCTTAAATTTAAGTATTTAAAAAAGAACCAATTTAAGCATTTCAGAATTTATTTCAAAAAAAAGTATTGAACAAAATGTCACTCTTAATGCGACAATATATATATATATATATATATATATATATATATATATATATATATATATATATATATATATATATTTGCCGATTATCAGATAGGAATGATCTGTAAAATTTTATAAATGGGAGCCTGCTATAATGTAGAATATGTAAAAATATTAATCAGACCCCTGTGAAAAATCACTAGCTAATTTGTTGTGTAAATTGTTTAAAAATCAACTTCAGATAATTAGCTTTCTAATGAGCTATCACAACCTAGGATATGCACACAAATTACGGAGAAAAACAATCGATGCGATACCGAACCGTAAAAGTAAGGCAAATCTGAAAATAATAGAATTTTAAGATAATTTTCTAATAGAATTTATAAGCAGAAGTCGCAGTGAGTAGAGTACTCAAAAAACGTGAATTTTAACTCAATTTGATAGATGAGCATTGTTAATTGTTCGCCATTAACTAAAACATACAAAAATATTCAACATCATCATGACTTCCTTGACTCCTGCAAGATTCGTCATTAGGGACAGGGTACCATGTAAAGTAGAGTACCAGTCGACTCAAAGGAATCATTCTGAAACCCACGATGATTGTAGACCTGCCCTCGATGGATTACTGAATCCGGTCCTTATAGCGTTTGTCTGTTGACATTGCCCATGTTCTGGATGTCGAAAAGTTCTGACAATGAATAATAAGTTCAGAAATTAAAAATAATCTGTATTACTCAAGGTTAATTAAGAGAAAGAAAAAGAAAATTAAATAATAATAATACTTTTTAAACTCCTCCTTCGGAGTGAGCGTGATTTTGTTCAATATTTTTTTATAATTAATGCTTTAATACAAGAATCGGCTGTTTCTTAACAAAAACTAAAATTTTCGCACCTAGTGTGTTATACGACCCAATCAATTTGCAATGACTTCCGTCTATATCCCCTGTAGTAGAATACGTGAAATAAATCTGCAATTATAATTACAACATAGACTTTTTTATTTCCAGTACGGACGAAGATGCGCGCCAAGCGATGATGTTAGACGGGGGCAAGATAAAGGAGATACAAGTGAAGCTGCTCTTGAGTTCCCGCTCCGAGATGCACAAAGTGATCGAAGCGGCTCGACAGAGTGTACCCATCCTGTCTCTCACCCCAACGCCAGCCCCAGTCCCCGCACCCGTAGCACCTCCCCAAATACCCACCCCGCCTCAAATCTTACCTGTCCCTGCTCCTATCACCCCTTTCTCAGCTGCACTCGGTACTAATTCGCTATCCAGCTTTGGAATACCAGGACTTGGTAACCCCCAAGAAATCCCTCAGCCTGCTGTCATTGAACCTCCAGCACCTCTCGCCAGTCCAAACACCAAATCACCCATCGAAGAAGATAAGGAAGAGGACAAACTATCAAGGAAACGTAGCAAAGAAAAGGATAGGAGGCGGTCGCGATCGCGAACAAGATCACGGGATAGAAAAGATCGAAAAAGAGATCGTAGGGACAGATCGCGGTCCAGAGAAAGAAGGAGACGTGACAGAAGTCGTAGTAGAGAAAGACGAGACCGCAAGCGAGATAGAAAAGATCGCAGTCGGTCACGAGAGAGATCTCCGCGTCGGCCTCGTGACAAGCGGAGTGACCGCCGCTCTCCTATCACTTCTCAGGAGAGATCTCTCGACGGCAGCGAGAGTGCAGGTGTAGTTCCTTCTACTTATAGTAATAACTCTAACGGGCCGCAAATGCTGCAGAATAATTCACTCCAAAATGGACCGATGAACTTTAACGATCCGTCTTTAACAGACACATTTAACAAGTTGCAAGAACTGGGGAAAAAACGTAATCCTAATGCATTCCAGGGCGAACAGCAAAACGGTAGCAGGTTTCAAGGAGGCCGAGGGAACAATCATTCGTCGCGCGGAGGAAGCACCTACCGAAGAGACGGGAGGCCGTCCAGGTTCGAGGAACAGCAAAGGGACTGTTGTGTGGCGATACGCAACGCACCAAATCATACCAGCTATGGCGATGTACGCCGTTTCTTTCCCTTCATGATCGACAAACACGGTATTAAAATGATCAATGACAATATGGGACGACGAACAGGCAACATATTCGTGCGGTTTTGTGACCCGCGCTCGAAGCAACTCGCTTTACAGCGGAAAAATAACGAACTTAAAAGTGCTCAAGTGAACGTGGAGTCGCTAGACGACGACGCCTACGACTCAGCTGTGGACTCGTTCCTACCGTACCGCGAGGACAACGACGACGAAGATAACTCCGGGCTGATCATCGCCGACGGAGAGGAGAGTGTTATTAAAAAGTTCAGTGCCTTGAAACTAACTGACTTACCGCACTTCGTCAAAGAACATGATATCATGAAAGCGTTTAGTGACTTTTCTCTTCTCTCTATTCTGTTAAACGATTGCCGCATCTCTAGAACTAAAATAGCTTTTGTTCAGTTTGTCAAATCAGACGAGGCGAAATCTGCCTACGATAGGAGGGACACGTACATGTTCGGGAGACGCCAGGCCGTCATCACGCCGGTGTCTGAAGAAGAATTTTCAAAGGAGAAACTAAATCATGACAAAAGCGAACAACCACTATTGAAAGGAACGTTCTTAAAGAACATGGGAAACGATCAGGTGCAGGAGAAAGTTATGCCCCGCGATCCTCGACAGCGGCGTCAAATCGACAATGGACCTAATATACAAAATGCATCGCAAATGCAAGCTGCACAGCCGCCTTTCTTTCCAAATAGCCAGTACCCTCAAAATTTCCCCACGCAATTCCCGGGGCCGCAGTTTAATGCGTTCCCGGGGCCAAGTAACATGGAACCCCGTGCGGCATCCGCGTGGGGCACTCGCATGCCCTTCCCACCGAAACAAGCAGACCAAAGAATGCCAATGATACAGTCGCAGCTTCAGGCGATCAAGTCACAGACCGCCATATCTGTGAACATGGAAGAGGAAGTGTTGGATTGTGTACTAATGAAAGGCCTCCCGCGCGAGGCCACCGATCGTACCATCGTGAACTTCCTGGCAGACACCGGCGCCGTCCCCGCCAGGATACATCTCATGCTGGACGCCAACGGTCTTCCGTCCGGGGACTGCTTCTGCGAGTTCAGATCCAGTCCAGAAGCTAGCAAAGCTGCGACCAAACATGGGCAGTTATTAGACGGATGTCGTGTCACTGTGGATTTAGTTATGAGAAGCGTCGTGGAGGAAGCTCTAGAAGGACCTAAAGGGGATGGTCAGCAGCAACAGCAACAGCCGCAGCAACAAGGTTTACTGGGAAATGTTCCACCTCCTTTCTTGAATATGCCGCGAGGAGGTTTCATGGGGCGCGGACAGTTCAGAGGGCGAGGGTTCGACCGCGGCGGGTTCAACCGAGGAGGGTTCGACCAACGCGGGGGGTTCCGCGGACGCGGTTGGATAGACCGCGGGCGGGGTTTCGACCGCGGCCGGGGACGGGGTTTCAGCCGGGGCCGTGGCGGGTTTGATAACGGCCAGATGCACAACACTCCACCACATGCCAACAACGAGGAGGAACAGGATCCCGCGCTTGAAAACTTTGGAGCACCAGGCTGTGTAGTGACTATGGAGAACGTTCCGTTTAGAGCCACCGTAGACGATATAATAACGTTTTTCGGTGACTTCGAGCTAACCCAGGACGACATAATCCGCCGCTACAACGAGCGCGGGCAGCCGACGGGCGACGCGCGCGTGGCCTTCCGCACGCCCTTCGACGCGCAGCGCGCGGTCTCCACGCGCAACATGGCCGCCATCTACGACCGCCGCGTCACGCTCAACATACTCTAGCCGTACACTGTAGTGTACTATACATACTACATAATACTAAATAACGCAGGTTTAAAAATAAAATATGTTTAAATATAAATCAGCATTTTATTTAAATTCCAGCACAACCTCTCTCCCGTCGCAGGGACGTGCGAGCGTGTGACGCAGCAATATTTATAACAGAAAATTTAAATTATTAACATTTAATATAAATATTAAAGATAATGTTAGAACACTAAAGTGTCAAGAGACAATTTTCTTTTGAATAATTATTGGGTTAAATACAGAATTTAACTTAACTTTTTTTCGCATATAACTTATACCTTTATACTGTTACAAGAATGTCCAAAAACATTGAATTTCATTTTTCTTTATAATAAAATTAATTCAGTTTTATGCATATTATTGAACCAATTTTAATTGTTAACAATGTTAATGTACTAATGCTAAAAGCAGGTTGAATACTCGCAACCATATTGCTTTGTTTCAATTCAAATAATTATATTTCTTAACATTTTGTAGGATAATATTTAAGAGGGCGGAGTCCCTGCGACGTCTCGTAGAGAGCGCGATCCCCAGATATTGAGCAATATCTATCATTTAAACATGCACACCAAAACAACAATAATAAAGGACAAATGCCTTCGACAGTTGGTTTTAAATTTTAATATAAACACAAATGTTCATTTAAATAATATCATAATTATTTTTATGATAAAAATGCTAAATAAAAGAAGCAGTTGTTTCGCAACGCACTCGTTCTGGGTTCTAATATTATCTGGGTTCTAATATTATTTTCAAAATAACAAAACAATACAAAGTTTAGTTTATACTTAATATCTTAAAAAATAAAGCCAAAAGCAAAACGGAGTGACGCGACACTAAAATCAATATTTTTTTTGTGACACATTTAAAACCGACTAAACAATTCCACGTTAACAACGAATTACATCTTACTTCTATACAACACTAAAAAATATACACCAAGTGAATCAAAATTGTCATCGAAATTAGCCGCAGATTCGTATACAAATGATGTCCAGAACATTCTTTTTCTGGAAATTTCTTAGCAAACTTTATCAAATGTGTTCAAAACGTAGCTACGACCAATTTCGTTATCTTATATAGATGACAAACGTTATATTTATATTATAGTATAAATTCAATTTTTCCTAAATTACATTAACATACAAACAAATGACAGTAGAAGGCAGTTAGGACTTTTTTAAATTGTACAATGAAATAAAGCATGGTAGCTTTATTGTGTAAAACAATCCTTAAGCTTATAAAAAAAGCTATAGAAAAAATCAGATTAATTTCCCAGTCCAACTGGACAAACTACTCCATGCTATCTATTATCAATATTTTCAAAAATATCATTCGCACAATACTGTTTATTCAATGACACATAAATTCGATTAAAATAGAAGAGAAATGTTACATAATAATAAAAAAAACCGTAATCACATTTACGTTCACATTTGGTAGGATACCACATACATACATACATACATACATATTGATACATTGTCAGCTGAATAATATAAAACATTGAATTAGAGAAAGTTTTACATAAATCTGAATCTTATTTGGTACCTATCCAGTGAGTCTAAGCTGAGACCGAACTACTGCAATGTCGAAGACCTCGAGTTTCCAAAAATATATATTTTAATATAGAAATTGTTTAATTTCTGATTCAATATTTTCATCGCATATTTAGTTGGCAATGTAATAATATATTATGTTATTTATAAAGGAAGTGCTAGCGGACACGACTACATACATGGATGTAGCCAAAGGAAGAGGTCTTATTAAAGAGCACTAACTACATGTATATTATATATATACAAAAAAAAACTACTGTAGAATATTTCAAACAATATTATAAAATGGAATGAGCTTATATGTATATATGCAATAAAATTATAACCGCTTTATATATGAAGATATGCATGACAGACATACATACAAAAGATATATTTTTTAAAAGAAAATACCACAAAACACAGGTTTCAAAGTTTATAATATATGTTTATGCCTGTTTAATTCATTAGTGCGTGTTCTAGCATCAGACAACAAGGTATTCCATTTCAACAATAATATATAAATTAAATTAAAATTATTATTAGCAGCCAATGTTATATAGAATCTTATTGCAATCGAAGACAATTGTATTTACTGTTATTATATATATAAAAAAAAACATTATTTTGATCTAAGATAAAGTCTTTTAACACTCTTATTTCATATATATTATAATATTTATTTATTTGGTATTTCATATGTAACAATATCAAAATCATAATCATAAAAATATCAACTGGTTGTGAACTTTTAGTGAATGGGGAACAAAAATAAGTTATACTCATAATTTTTACCCATACTTTGTATGATTGAACGCTACAACTAATGTCACATACCTTTGATAATTTTGTATTTTCAGTTGATAAAAAAAATTAAGAAAGAAAATTGTAAATAATTTATTTTAATGATTTTTAAAGTATTTAACCACATTTAGGATAGAAAACATACTTAATGAAATCATTAAAATTTGAACGCAGCGGGATTTGAACTTGTGCCTCTTGGACGTTTTCCATGAGGGGTGGGTTCAAATCCCGCTGCGTTCAAATTTTTATATGTTTTCCTTAAGTACTAATTCTAAATCATTTATTATATGACTCGACACTAAAACGCAGCAATAATTATTAAAAACATACTGCATACTTACATGCCATTAAAGAAAATTAAAAAAACAATAGAAAACTATTAACTAAATGTTAGAAGTTACACAACCAGTCAAAAGTACAAGTACTATTCATACAATATACTCAAAAACTACTAAATATCTATTTCAAATATTTTTCCAGCATTTATTGTCATATAAATAGATAAACATAATAATATTCAGTGCAAACATCAAAAATTTCTCGCCCAGTTGAAAATTAATACATATTTTATATACTACATGAAATAAAATGTACAATTGAGATAGCTTAGGTAATGTTCAATTATAAAATTTGCCTTTTAATTTATCAAATAACA